>JXXA01004688.1:0-28669 GCA_000956255.1 Anopheles punctulatus | reverse complement strand
CGGATGCTTTGAGCAAAGTGGTGGCGAATACAGTGAGAAGCACGCGTTTTACTCTAGCTTGTAGGAGTTTCAGTAAAACGCATCTTCGTAAATGTAGTGACAATGGGATTGTGGTTAAATTTCGTTTATTGAGCTTTTGCTATGAATGAAACAAACTAACTATAAAAAGAGGTTAATTTATGGTTTAACGTGAAGAACAGGGTTTCGCTAACTTGTTTGGAAATAAAACACTTGAACAAGAATGCATACTATTTCGAACACTCCTAGATGCCGGTCGCTAACCATACTAGAAATAGTTGCAAACGTATCTAAAGTACTAGAAAAGCATTCCAGAACGAATAATAAAACACTAGCCTATTGTTATTAATCTAATGTAAGAAAACCGGCTCTAAGATGTAACTAATGCAATGTTATGGAAAAAAGCAACCAGCTAGTTTGGAAAGAATGTGCTATAGCATGGAACGCAGCAAATTTGTTTGATCAATCTAATTGAACTGAAACGGAATTCATTTCCAACTGATAAGCAGAACCGGGTTAAAAACAGAACCGAAAGCGAGCTAGCGAACAAACTAACTTATCACGGTTTTACTATCAGACTGTACATTGAGTTCGAGTCCTTCAGGCGAGTGTTGTACTGTTTTCTAGATAAAAAATCCTACAATTCGCTCGTCTTTCGATGAGACGACGTCGCATAATAGAGAGCCTATGACTAGAAACGGAACAAATATGGTTGTTATGGTGAGAAAACGTTTGGAAAGAATATTAAAATTTTATAGCTTCTATACGTTGTTAGTTCTAAGAAAATAAGAATTCAAAATGTCACGATCATTATACATCTATCATAGGATTGAATTCCAACTGGTGATGACGGTGCGTGATTTTGCTGGTACAGCGACGCGATCAAGAAGTCACTAGAAGGCTTAGCTTTGCTATTTAGGCTTCGTAAATTTTGTTTCTCTTTCCGAATGGTTTGAAATCATTAATTGTGTTTAAGCTTTTAGCAAAGGTTGATCCTTCTGCGTCGTTATTGGCCTTATGGGCCACACTTCAAATGTTGTTTCTTTGCACAGCAGTTCTGTACGAAAAGAAGGCTATTCTAGTGAATGAAATCATTACCAAAACACCCGATCCTTGACTGACTATGTATGATCGGTTTGACAAAGTCTACGTGCGCTCATAGGATGCTACAAAGTTCGTTATCTACGCTGAGACATATGCGCTTGAAGAAGTTATGTAAATATTTGTTTCTAAAATCTATCAACTTGAAAAGGGTGTTGAATTAACGTTTGGAAAGTCTGGACATGGCTTGAAGACATGTGATAAAGTTCTTCCAGATTTTGGACCTTACGTTAGGTCGGTCATAGATGTGAAAGTTATTGTAGAGTTCATCATTTATGATAGGCAATCAGTAGAGTGTTAGTTGTGGTATTGAAGTAGTAGAAAAAAGTAGGTAGTAGTAGCAGTTTTCAATAGTCTTTCTATGAAATGTAGTACGTAGAGTCTTATTCTATTGACCATGTGAGAGCAGTGTTATCGCACACCTACCTGAACAGTAGCATCAGCCCTTGGACAAAGGAGCGGAAGTTGTTGTGTCTAGTGATAGATGATTCAGGATCTAGCTCAATATTCCCAAATACCTAAGTTCAGGCGGAAAGGTAGTATAGTTTCTTGGTACGCGCGTTCTGGGTTCACGGTGAACGTTTAAATTGCGCTCAACAAAGTATCGGGCTGCGACAGGCCAAACTTTGCCACACAATTTAAACGCTCTCGCAATGATTTGCATGTGTTTTAAATAACCAAACATATATACAATAGGAACTAAAATTAACTTAAGATGAGTTACAGGACTAACTGAAGAGAAAAATATATTTTTTATAACATAAGACTGAACTGCGTCGAAATCAACACGTACGGGGTCATACTAACTTTAGCACTCTCGCTTCTATTTGAACATTTTTGAACAATTTGTAAGGTAGACTTCAATGCTATGGTAAAAACGGGATACAAACTACGACCAAAAAACTATTGTTAATTTGAACGTGTTCTACCTGAAACGTTTGCAAAAAAAGAACATATTTACAACATGCCAACATGGGTAACAAATCAATAACAAAAAGTATTGAAGTTCGGTTCAGTTATCCAATTCAGACTTTCGTTTTATCAAACACTATCACTTTAGCTATCAAAAGATGTAAACTTCAATACTTTTAAGAGCGTTAACTTGAGTAACCAAACTTGTTTTATGTATAGCGGAAGGCTCACTTACTGCAGCGTTTTGATGGGTAAATTATCAAACAACGGAACCTGTACACAAACGAGCTTACACAAGCTAGTTGTTTGCAGTCGCAATTCTAAAAAAAACGACTAGCGGAAGACAACATAAACACACGCACACACACACACACAAAATCACGTAAGGTACGTCAAAGGTTAATAACATTTACATACGGAGGTAGGAAGATACATACAAGATCAACGTGTCAAAGTATTAGCAGCAACATTGTGGTGAACATTGCTTCAATAGGGGATCGCTTGTTGGTGTGTTTTATGTGTTAGATTCTGTATTGTATGCATATTTTACTAGGGCAACAGGTCGCAAACGATAACGCTGGCATAGAAGACAAGGTACACCACGAGCAACGTGGCACACCTGCTAATTACTAGTAGTAGATCCGAGCTAGTTTTGTTTATAGTAAGGGATAATGCAAGTGTAACTGCTAAGGCTACGGTGATATTCTGGAGGAAGGATTATTACCGAAACAGCAGCAGTAGAGCTCCGAAAAACGTTTGAAAATTATTGTGACGATTCAGAGCGGTGTCGGGATCGAACTTCATGTTCCCAAAAACCTGGAGCAGTTTAGTGTACGGTTGGCGTTTCCAAATTTACGACGACATTATCATTCGGTGATGTTGATGCAATTTTAATTGTAGTAGCAATGGTAATAGGCACGTTTTGTGTAAGTATTACAAAAATTAGCAGCAGGATCACATTGTGGAAAATAAATCATAAAAAGGATGGGACAAATAAACCATTTAAAAACCCCTATTGTGTGAACCTAATGCCTGCATCAAAGTGTTCGTTGTTCAGTTGTTTAAATCTCATCTATTGTTGCATAACACACGAAAACTAACATCTATAAAACAATTATCAATATGGTTGGATCGAGTTTCCTCATTCAAATGATATTGTTGATTTTTTTAAAATTGAAATGATGATGGTGGTAGATTATATCCTCTAATGTTCCGTGTAAATAATTTGTGATCTTAACGCACCGTGAAGTACATTCTAATACAGAATTATATTTTAAATTTGAAAGTGAACAATGTAAAATATTAAAGCATTATAAACGTTGGCTTTGCTATGAAATTAAGTTAACAAACTGTCTTGTAGATAAACGTTATGATATTATATTTTTTTCTATTCTAAGAAAACTGGAAAGAAGAAAAGCCGAGAGTATAAAAATCTAAAGCTAACGGACCCATCCTATTTGCGGCTGATTAAAGTAAAAATATTGTAATGCGCAAAAGTAGCGAAAAAGGGGTTGAATTAGAATGCAAACATAAAGGGAATTAAGAGAATTTAAAACCACAGTTTCGTACCATTGGCGCCAAAATGATGAAAAATATTCGATAAAATAATCGTCGTTAACTGACCGATTTCGTTTTCAAAGACAAAATTGGGAACATAAAACCGAAAAACTAAAAAACAAATAAACAAAAAGTAAATATTGTATTTAGCGAAATTGGAAGAAAAATACCTGCATGCCAATAATTGCGTAGATAAAAAATAGCATGGCAATCAGCAAACAGACATATGGCAGTGCTTTGAATGATTGAACAAATGTCCAAAGTAATATACGTATTGTATAACCTTGTCGCAGTAGTTTGATTAATCGTGCAGCACGAAACAGTCTTAGGAATCCAACGTTGAAGGAATTTTCCTGCATTTGTGTTTATGGAGGAAGAGAAAAAAAGTCAACGTCAGAAAAATGCATTTTTAAATTATGGCACACATACTTATTACTATAATCAATGAAATTGCCACACGTACACATCCGTTACTTACCCCTAATTCTAAAACTAAAGCGTCGATAATACTTCCAATCACTGTTATAAAATCGAATATGTTCCAAGGGTCCTTGAAAAAATTCTGCTCGATAAGGAAAATATTAAGCATTTGGTAAATCGCAAACATTAGGCACAATTATCGTTTTATGGAAAGAAAGAAAGAAATATACAAGAAAATCAGTAAGCGATGGATGGTTTGATCGAAGACTGTTGGTGCTTTTAGCACAATGGGTGATGCTACCATGAATGAATGAAGAATACCATGAATGAATAGAATGTTGCTTTATGAATGAAAAACCAAAGTGATCGATAACAATGAGGATGATTAATGTGTTAAATAAAAGAATAATAAATTTCAAATATTTATTAGATGAAAATTGTAAAAAAAAGAAAATAAAACTGTTAAAAATATGTACCAAAATATTCCAGAATAAAGCTACAAATCCTATATACGTAGAAGGTGAAATACTGCTTGACAAAGATGTGTTTTAAGTTCAAGCAAAATATGCAAAACTAAAACGGCTTCAAACAGAGAAAATCTTAACAACGGAAATAAACAAGAAGGAAAACCGAAATTCATACAACTGTTTAGAATTAAAACCAACTATGCCTCGTCGAGTGAGCTTTGCTGACTAAACTAAAACCTAAATTTGTCTGTTGATTGGATTTAGCCAAACGAAAAAAGATCTATATAACAAACTCACAATATTTAGAACAAGTAGAAAGATAGTACAGAAAGTAAATAACTAAAAACAGAGGATGGATGAAAAAACAATCCATGAAATGAATATCAACAAGAACTCTATAAACATCAATTTTCGAGTTGTAGGTCTGTTCTACCAGAAAACTAACGTCCATATGAGGTGTGAGAGCAGAAAAACAGCGAATGAAATGATAAAACTAACGTAAATGCTATGAGTATCCCATGAAGTACTAGATGAATATACGCTACGAGCAAACGTTCCGAGTGGGAAAAGAAAATATACAAAAAGGTTTAAAATTTTATCGAGTAATGCAAGTTATCCGTTCGCGCTATTGGTGGCAGATATTTTTGATTACTGTACGGAAAGATTATGAGATCGAAATAAATTTTGTTTTCAAACCGTTCTACCCTCAAATTTGGAAACGAACTTGGAATGCTTTGTTCGCCGTACAAGTAAGTGAAATGAAGAAAACGAATATCACGTATGCATTTTCAGAAAAACAAAAAAACAACAAAGGATGACACAAACAGGAAGTACGTAAGATGCCTTTCTCGGGCCTTTCGGGCAAGCGGTTTTTGTTTGTTTTTTCTCCCTTTCAGCTTATGATAATTTTGTGGACAGATGATTCTTTCGGCGATGGTACCAACCTTACATCCATAAGCGATAAGTTTCATAATAGTTTCCAGTAAAAAGAAGAACGTGAATACCAAATTCATGAAGCTCAGAATATCAATCAGTGTCGTAGGCGCATCGTGAAACTGCAGGAAGGGAATAGGGGTAGTTGCATGTCAGCAAATTTGGTATAAGAGCGATGTTTTAATGTATGAATAGTTAGAGCTTTGGACGGCGTTCAAGTTACGATGACGGAGAGTAAAGAGACAGTGAGAGAGAGAGAGAGAGGAAGAACGAGAGAGGATTCGATGAATAGATTGCTTCCGTCAGTCTTATAGTAGCTTGCCATGCTATGCATACTTATCGCTTTGATTTTTTAACCTCATTTCTGATAAATCATCCGTTGAGTACCCGATACGTGTGTAAAGTAATAAAACATGCAAATTAAAACATTTTTTCACAACATAAAAAACCGAACCAATAATCATAAACACAATCACAATTGTGACACACAGCCGAACCCGTTTAAAATCATGAATAAAACAGCGGTGCATTTTGCGAGCATTTTCGTTGAAGTAACAACATTTTGTATGACACTCGAATCGTTCGAAAACAAAACAAAAAATGATATTGTACATGCTAGCACATGCCCAAGATGCAGTTTGAATTATGAGCAGCCTTTGGAAGAGGTGAACCATGCACATTTATTTAATAAAGCACGAATTGAAAGAATGTTCCAAAGACAGAAAAACAAGCGAGCCTGTTGAATGATGAGAGCTTTTCTATGTAGAACAATAATGTGATTCGTTTAGAATATTTTGACCAAGATTAGTTATCAAAACTGGCCATCGTTTCTTTTGCTGTCTTTGATTCGCATGCTTTAGGAAGGACGATGAGCGTACCATGCAGAAACATAGTGACTTCGGTGCTAAACAAAGCGACGTACGTGACACTAAATGAAACTCAAGATCAAACGCAAAGTGTACTAATTTCGTGCAAACTTCAAGCACTTTCCAATTCAACAATCATGCAATGATAATACGAGGGGTTGATTCATGAAATAGATAAATAAAAGAGCTTCAAAATATTATTTACAAAAACCAAATTAAGCGTAATTAGATGAATCTTTTTGATAGCAAACAAAATATTCTAATAACCTTCGACAATAAAATGAATAGCTCTATTTCTATAGAGAACCAGTGTACTTAACTAAGTACGAGCAGAGATTGTTTTAATGATCGTATAAATATTTTAAAAAAATTGGAGAGTTCATTGCTTTTGTAAAAAAAAGAAGAAAGTATAAAAAATAACATATGGCAAAAATGATTATACATAAATTGCAAAGATTTGATTCGCTTCGTTATTTCTTGAAACAAAATGAACAATTAATTCACTAATGATTTATTATTGTATGCAATTGTTGTGCTTACCGTATTTGTTTCGGAAACTCCTATGGATATTGAATAAATATGAGATAGAAATAAACTAAACGACGTACCTTTAAGACGATGCTGCTATATTTGGAGTCTCATTCCCGCATTACAAGTCGAGCTTCTCGATAAAATATTCCGTGTGAATGAAGTATTTAAAGTCTATACCATGCCAAACTTACCTGCACCGCGAAGCGTTCCATAAACAACGAAGCTTATCAAACCTTTGCACTGGCTAGTTGAACACTTTTTTCACACAATTAATAAATGTGATGAGCTTGCCGGACGAAAATAAAACATGAGCGATGAATTGTGAGAACCGAAAAAAAGATAATGGATCACAGCTAAATGGCAATATAATTATGGTTGATTTTCGTTGCAATCGCAACGGATGTAGTGTTCGAGTTTGCAACAACGCAAAAACATCGTTTACCGTTGGTATACCCACCTTAACACCAAATCCTATTATTTTGAGTATTGTTTCAACACTAAACATCCCGGTAAATCCCATGTTGAGATATTTTAACGATTTCTCAAACTCTTTTCCTTGATTGTGATACTGCGCATAATGGTAAGTCGTACAATATATTAATTCGAGAAACATTGAAGAAGACATAAAAATAAAACAAACAATAAGTATTATTCAAGAGACAAGGGATAGCGAGCGCAAACGGGGAATAAAACATTCGCCCTGGACGGCAAGAAAGGACGCAGACAAATGTGAAACGTAACTGCTGGAAGGGATGTTATTGAAAAGGAAACGCAACAGGATCGAGATCAGTGAGATAAATAATGGTTTACAGGACAAATGATGGCATGTTCTTTGTTTCGAAATTACTTCACATTTAAGTTGGCAAAAAACAAGTACGTTTATGAACCACGCAAAACTGTTTCCAAAAATTGTTTTCTGTCCACTCGGATGAATTTCTCCGGGGGAAAATCTGAAAAAAATGGCACGACACGTATGTTCGTGGGAGCTCGTTTGTGTGTCCAAGGGTAGACACTCGTTTGTGAAATGGTGAGTTGAATGACGCATGAGGTGACTCGGTGTAAGTATGTAAATATGTTCAAACGAATCGAATGAGGGCACGCTCACAACGACACGATACAGATTCAACATTCACACGGCACAGCACACGAAAGATGATGGTGGTCCACGAGAATACTGGCGGTGTGGCTCAAATTCTCGTGTTGCATTCGCGTGCAGTCGGATGCGGATGTGTGCTGCGTACATTGGTGCATGCTTCGCAAAAAGATATCAGGACGTACAGTGCACGACAATGATGGCAGAATGAAAGGAAGGTGTGGCAAGGTAGGTGGATGCAAAGTATCGGCCATTGCGCAAAGCAATTTGCCGCTGGTAAATGCAAATAAACAAGTTTTGATAGGATGACAGAAGTGCAGCTTACAGTTATCATGCCAACAAGGAAAGACAGTTTGTGAAATCACAACAGCAACAACGATCTTGAGCAGTGCGAAGGCAGATCGTTTGGTGCATTCGACAAACAAGACACGACTACGAACAAACGCGAGCACAAGTGATGCAATAACGGTACACTCGGACAAAAACAGAAACATGCATACACAAACAAAGCATGCAACAGATAACATACATACAGTTGTTGCAAGAAATAATTGACGATACATTACACACGATTTAAATAATGATTAGGTAATCAGAAATAAATTAAGAAAACAATAAAATAATACCCATCATGCATAGTGAAAACACAAAACACATGCACATTATACCACATTTAAGAAAGGTACGATCAACACTCAAACGACTTTAAGAGCGTTTACGTAATTTGGGTGGCAAAACTTTCTTGAACTCAGTTTTTGCCAAAACATGCATAAGAACAAAAAAAGTTTATTTAAAAAAAACATATGATCACGAACCAGTCAACCAAACAAGCAAAAATTATAAGTACGAAACATGCAAGCAATACACCACAAAAAGCATGCGTTCATTGACTAGATCACAAAACGAAAACAAACAGAAAGATCAATAACAATACTGGAATAAACAGCATGCGACATCAGGTGCAAACAACAGTATAAAAAAAAAATACATTTAATCAAACAAACGAAACGCAAGAAAATATATGTTCAAAAACCATACAGCTACACTTCAACGGAGATATCATAACTGTGAACTGTCCCTATCATCACATAACGGACGGAGATATTAGTTCAGAGTAGGAGAAGGATGTTCGGGGCATTTGCTATTATTTACATTTATCAAGTGTATGTCAGAATTGATCGTGTGTTTTTCACTCTGAAGAAGTTCAAAAACTTCTCATACATAATTCAATGATTTGTTTTTGTAGCTTTGTACAATTTGAAGTGATGCAACGCTTCGGAGTCTTAGCGAGTCTGCCGTATCGCGGAATGAATGCGAGGTTATCAATGGGAGTGTGAAACATAGTTTGGCACACGGTATGGAAAAAGGTTTCTCACATACGTTCAAAAACATATGATGCATGATATTTTTGCGATATTTGAGAAGTATTAATCTGCCATGTAAAGAGGAAAGTTAGGTTAACAGTAACGGGGCGATTAAATGCTACGACATTAAACGAGGACACTCATACATACCTTCATCATCAGCAGTAACGTGTTGAAGACGATCAGCATCATTATAAAGTACTCGAATGGCGTCGAGACGACGATACGCCACACCTTGTATTTAAAACTATTCCGCTTGTTTGGCATGTACCGCTCCAGAGGCCTAGCACCTATCGTAAAGTCTATGCACGATTTCTAAGAAGAAAGCAGAGGATGAAAGTAAATCGCTTTGTAATTGTCACTCATGCGCTGAGAAGAGAAATCGGCTTGCTACTGTCGGCAGAATGTAATGCAAGAGTAGCGAGTGATTCGGAATTTACCTGATTTTTATCTATCTCACCATCCTGCAGTTCCGCTTCACCTTGCTCTTGGAATGTAATGATAATCAAGGCCACGAATATGTTAACAAAGAAGAATGGAAACACTATGAAATACACTATGTAGAATATGGACATTTCTATTCGAAAGTTTTGGATTGGACCCTTGTCTTCGTAGGTAGCTGCCATCGAGTTTTGGAGCACTCTGCAAGAATATTACAGAGAGATAGAGAGAGAGAGAGAGAGAGAGAGAGAGAAAGAAAGAACGAAGAACAATCGGTACGCAGTTAGGTTTAGTTTGATAGATAACAGCTAATAGAATATCGTACTGAGGCCAGCCTTCGCCAGTTTGTACGGCGAACAGTGTCAACATGGCGGTCGCCACGTTGTCGTAGTGGAAGCTTTGTGTCTTCCACTCCCTTGGTTCTCGTCGTGGCAGTTGATCAGCACCGTCGTACACGAAAAAGTGCCCTCTGCAAAAAAAAAAAAACGGTGCGACGTATTAGTACAACTCGTTCGCCTGGTTCGCCCATGTTAGCGCATTCAACTCACTTGCACTCTTCACTCGTATGCTTGCTGTCGTCGGTGCAGTAGAAGAACTTTCCGTTGAACAACTGCACCGCAATAACGGCGAAGATGAACTGGAACAGTATGTACACGATCAGGATGTTGATGACGTTTTTGAGCGAGTTGACGACACAATCAAACACTGCCTTCAGCTTGGGAACACGTTTGATTGTTTTCAGCGGACGCAGCACGCGCAACACCCGTAGCGATTTGATTGTTGAAAGGTTCTGACCGGCACTGCTGCCGGTCATGTCGAAGCCGAAGCTGACGGCAGCACAAATTACGACCACCGCGTCCATGATGTTCCAGAACTCGCGCAGATAGCTGCCCGGGTGCAGTATCACACCCAAATCCACGATCTTTAGCAACATCTCGATCGTAAACACACCGGTGAAGGCGTAATCGAAGAAGTTGAGAATTTTGTTGCGCGGAGAGTCTTCCTCGACCGGATCTTCGGCGGCTAGTGCGATCGACGACAGTGAGATGACGACCATAATGAAGAAGTCAAAGTATCGCAGATTAACCACCCAATGGGCCGCACATCGAATCCTGGCAAAGGGAGAAAAGGAACACGGTGTTCAGGAGAAGGAAGCGGTTACTTGTACCGAGCAACTCCTCGGCCTACTCACGGGTTAGTCGGCGACAGCACAAACATCGACGAATATGGCAGCATCGGTTTTGGACCATCCGGTATCTCGTCATCGTCCTCCTCCTTCTCCTCATCCTTTTTCTTTCCTTTCCCCGTACTGCCACCACTTCCATTGCCCCTCGTCGGTGACGGAGACGACACTTCGACGCGCGGTGGCGAACCGTCCGTTTGCATCTGCAGCGCTTCCATCTCCTTGTCCAGCTCCATCTGTTGCTTTTCTTTGTTTTCCTCCAGCTGTTCTTCCTCCGCAGCAGTCAGCTCTTGCGCGTTGGCCAAATTGTCGACAGCGATAGCCAAGAAAACGTTCAGCAGCGTGTAGTTGCCAAACAGCACCAGAATGATAAAGTACAGCGAGTAGATCATGCCCTTCTTATGGCCACCCTGCGACTCGATGCCTTGGTACATCACCTCATTCCAATCCTCGCCGGTGAGTATTTGAAACACGGTCAGCAGTGCAATCGGAAACGTGTTGAAGTTCGTTGGCGGTGTACCGTCCGGTAGATTGAATTGACCGCCGAACAGTTGCATGCCAAGCAGCGCAAAGATCAGAATGAACAGGAACAACAAGAACAGCAACGAAATAATAGATCGCATCGAATTGAGCAGCGAGATAACGAGATTGCGCAGCGAAGACCAGTACTTGGTGACCTGAAAGGAAAACAAATATTCAAACTAACATGCCTCCTGGACGACCCGGCGCTTGAGCTGTGGGACAGTTTACCTTAAATATTCGCAACAAACGCAACGCTCGCAGCACAGACAAACCGAACGATCCTCCCTTAACTTCGGACCAAACTACCTCGAAGATCGAACCACTGATGACGACACAGTCGAACCGGTTGAACGATGACTCGAAGTAGATCCGAGGCCCAAGGGCGTACATCTTAATCCACATCTCCATCATAAACAGTCCAAGAAACACGTACTCGGCGTAGTCTAAAATAATGTTAAAATTAACCACCATTAAAGTTGGGACTCTAGGCATTGGTGTGCTGAGGATTACTTACACAAAAACTGCGTCAGCCAGTTCGGCTGTCCGTAGTGTTCGACCGCTACGCAGACGGTGTTGAAGAACACGAGCACTATGACGAACCAGTAGAACCACTGCGTCTTCACCGTGTGCCGTATCCAGAACCGGAAGCGTTTCTCCGCCCGCCAGAATCCTTTACACTTTCCCTGTGTCTTCACTTTGGCTTTAAGATATCCTGTGGAGGGAATAAATGAAGATATCGCATTAGAAGCAATAATTGGAAACGTTTAATACTACTAGCTAATGGCGGAGATAAAATCTACAGCATCTACGTCAATAATGCTTGTCATTAGAAAAGCGTTGATGAGGTTGATTGGATGATTTACACAATTCGAATGCATGGCTAATGTTTTGTCTCGCGACAGGGATCATTTGATACAAAGCGTACTTAAAATACTGTAAAGTAATTAAACTAGTTTTCCTTGCCACTACATGAAGGTGTTTGAAGCATCCAACTAATCGTAATTTACGGTACAAGTGATTTACCTTTTCCGCAGCATAGCTACCAGCAAGATGTCTACAAATATAACCTCTATCGTACCTATCGATACTTTGTACCTATCGTTTCAGCTAGCGAATAAAGGATACTTGAGCTGTAGCTCACGGATCTAACCGTGAAAGCCTCAAGCTGCCCTGCGCTTCTAGGCCCGGCAATATTTTCAACCAGCCATCAAACAGCCCCCGAAATGGGAGTCTCGAAACTTCGCTTTTTAGTACAAGCTCATTTAAGTTACACCGCTAGGCGCTACGAGAAGCAGCTTGATTATAATTGCATGTATAAGAATTGACATATTCGTACCTTTACCTTTCTTGCGCTTTGGAACAAAGACTGTGCGCGTACAGGCCACGGAGGATTTTGGTTTTGCGTGTTTTGCGATTATGTGTTATCGTTTATGTTTTTGTTATTTCGGTTATGTTTTAACGCACAGCGTTGTGTGACAGATCGCGCGACGATGAGATACAGTGCATGCAAACATGAAATAGAAAAGACGGATGAAGAAAACCCAACGAGAACGAAACGGAAAAACAGGAAGACATTAAACGACAGAAACCAGACACAGGTACGGAGCCGGAGTATGGAGCGTAATTGTAAACACCGGAACACCGGATAAAAAACCAATCGAAACGAACACCACCACAGCAAGTATAAAACGCGTGCTTTCACGCTTTTAACTACTCGTGTGACTTTTCGTTTGGTTGTGTTTGGTTGTGTTTGCTGGCTGTATGTTGTACTGACAGTGGATCGAGTTTGCGTTGTTGTGTTGGGACGGTGTTTGTGCAATGTGTGGCAAAATGGTGGAAAAGCAGCTCTATTTACCGTCATCACCACAGTCATCGTCCGGATCGTCCTCCTCCGTGTCGGTGGACTTGGATTTGCCGAGGTTTTTCAGCTTTTTCCGCTTTGCTGCTGCGCGTCGTCGTGCTGGTTTGGGCAAGCAAAGTTCAGCAATCAGGATGGCATTTCATGAAAGAAGGAAAGAATTTACATTAATCCAAGCTCGTAAATGCAATCATTCAATGACAGTGTGATGCATAGAGTATGTGTGTTTTATCAACGTCCACCCAACGCCAGCAGCTGTAAGTAAACCGGAGAAACATATTGCTCCTGCTACCGCTGCACTAAAGGGGTGCGTTTTTCCCGCGCACTAAATAACAACATTCATAGACGTTCACCCCGGACCGTGTACGGCACGAGCACAAGCTCACGTGATAAGCGTGAACGCACACGAAACCGCACCGCGAATTCATTCACCGTGTTCACTCGCGTTCATCGTCAGTGTTGGTGGCGGTACCGGGAGCGCACTGCTCTCACTCGGGAAGTAAGAGCATCTCGCGTTTTCCATTCCCGTGTGCTTTTCCCCTGTGCTTTACCGGCGCATGCGAACTACGGACCGGGTGGTGATGGTAGTGGTGGTGGTATATTATTTGTTTGTAGCAATACCAGCGCACCCAGCGGCACACGTGTCGTTTCCCGGTGGCAGATGTTCCACTTCTCGGCGAGCTTCGGTTGCTCTATTTTTCTCTGTCTGCATTGTGTCGGGGTAGGCGGTGGGGTGAACCGGTGTTGAACCCATACCCGATGCCGTAATGTGCTTACACTAATAGACGACGCTGAACAACAGCCGTTCGGTGGCGGTGTTGGTATGAATAAATTTCATTCTCTCGCAGTGATAAGGATCACAGTACAGTTTGTATGTGTGTTTGCGTGTGTGCGTGTGTGCGTGTTGGTGTGGGCAAGGAAATCCCTTCACCCCTCCCCCTGTACTACCACACCAGTGCCACAAAATACTACGAACCTTCCATGATGTGCAACCGTTCCTCCTCGGTGGTGCGCTCTTCGGCCAGGATTACTTCCTCTGTTAGTGGCCAACGATGGTGTGTGTGTGTGTGTGTGTGATGCGGCGGATAGTTCCAATTTCCCGATGGAGGTCATGGATGGGACAGATCCAAGATGGGCACACATGCAACACGCCACGTATCGAGAGTCGTGCAATTGTGTTGTGTTGAAATGGGAGAATAAAATGACGAGAGTAATTAGTAAGCCAATTAGGCGCTCCGCAGTCACCACTCAGCTCGGTGGCGTTTTGTTTTTTTCTTCCTTTTTATTTTGGTGGGATGGATGCCATGCAAGATTCGAGCTCTCTGGGGATGAGGATGCAGCGTGCAGCGAGGTTTGGGGCTTTTATTTCTTTTCCGATGGGTATGCAATAAAGACAACCTCCAGCGCAGAGGACGTGTTGCCAGTGAGTGAGAGCGGTGATAAGGACGCGGTGACAACAGTGCCTCTGTGTGAGTTTATGTGTGTGCGTGTGTGTGTGAGTGTGGGTGGGGGTGTGGGTGTGGGTGTGGGTGTGGGTGTATGTGAGTGAGTGAGCAAGTGTGTGTCGGTGTGTTTGTGTAATCGAACAGGATGCTCGCGGGGAACAGGGGGGAGGGGGAAGGCATGCACAAGCCGAAACAATAGCAATACTCTACCCGCTTTACAAATCCACTCGACGTAGCCGTTTAGTTCTTTTTCGAGCTGCTGTTGCCTACGTAGCTTCAGAAACTCTTGGCGGTTTTCTACTTTTTCCCTCTCCTTTGCAAACTCTCTACGGGAGGAAAATAAAAAAAAGATACCGGGATATGGTTGGTTTTCAGTAGAAGGAGAAGAACCGAAAAAAACGGAAAAAACAAAACGATAGTTATTAGCGATACCGTATCTTCAGATTTAAGAGCATTTGTGTGTGTGTTTTTATGTGTGTCCGATTGCTAGCGATCTTGTTTGTATTGTTGTTTTTTTTTGTTTCTCGTTGGTCGAAAGAAAGCGGCACGATTCAACGAAACGAAGGATGTTGGCAATAAAACATAAATAAATAGTTGCTGTTTCATATGATTGTGTATCCTGCTGTAAGAGCACGTGGCAGGCGAACGCGAACGGTACCGGAACCGGTAAGGAGAACCGATACCACAGGGAAATACTAAAACATACAGGCGATGGGGCATCAACGGGTGGGAAGAAGGTGGTGGGCAAGGGGGGCGGGGGGGGGAGCTCAGTCTAAAGGCAGATCGTTTCGAGCGTGCTACGCGAAGCCGACGGATCTGGTGTGGCAAAGGGTGGGGTAGGTTTGGGAAAGGGAGGGTGGGGCCGGCGGGTACGGGGGAAATGGAGAAAAATCAATTTTAAAACCTGCTTGAGTAATCCAGTCGAGATAGGATGTCATTGCTTCGACAAACATTTGCCTGGAGCGACACTTGTGAAATTGAGCCTGTCGCTCAACGCGTCCTCGTTCGTTGGAAAACTCTCTGCCCAACACGGTGTGGTGTGAAGGAAGGTACGTGAACACGGTGGCACAGCACAGAGGAAGAAGGCACATGTATTGCAATTACATCAAATAAAGAGGTACGTAAATATTGCATTGATCGATGCAACCAACGAAAGAACGTTGTAAGGAAGGGAAAAGAAAATGAACGAATAAGAGACAGTGTGAGAGATAGAGTAGAACAGCTAAGTAAGACAAAGTAAAATCTCAATAAATCCGTGTAAAGTTAGCGCAACCGCGACCATCTTCGCAGCAACACATCGTGATCGCTATGGCGCGACACTCTTGGCCAGTCTCCTGAACCCCGGACGGTATACCTACCCGCTGAGCACACCGAGAACTAGATTAAGCATGAAAAAGGACCCCAGCACGATGAGCGGCACGAAGTAGATCCAATTAAACGTTGAACCTAGCGCATCGTTCGTCTGTGCGAGCGTGTGGGGCGCGTGGGAAGTTAAGCGTTGGTTAGCGTTGCATTATCGAAAGTGAACAGCGACCAGTGGTAGACGGCAGCGTACTTACCCAGTACAGAATGGCCGTCCAGCCCTCCATGGTGATGCACTGGAACACGGTCAGCATGGCAAACCCGATATTATCGAAGCTGGTGATGCCAAAGTTCGGCCCTTCCCACTGCTCGATGCACGTACTATCGCTACTGTTGCAGACATACGCACCGGTCGGCGCTATCGTATCGTTATCTGCATTGCAAGGCGTCGGAAATTCGCCCTCCTTCACTATTTGAGCTGCAGCGATGGAGGAGGAGGGGTTGAATGGGTTTCGGTTAGCCACTGATTGGGGTCGTACCGGAATGTCGGTGCGGTATACTCACAGATATCCTCTAAGCTATAACAACTCCTGTGCAGCGCACCGGAGTAAAACTCTAAGCCTATGATTGCAAAGATAACAATTGCAAACAAGACCAACAATCCTATCTGCAGCAATGGTGCCATGGCTTTGATGATTGATTTTAAGACTACTTGTAAACCTGCGAGCGACGTTGGTTTCGGGGAAAATGAAGCAAACAAAAAGAACGAGTTTTGTTAATTCTTTCACACACGAATCGAAGTTCCTGTACACTTAAACTATGGACAGAATGTTACGAGTGTGATACAGATAAAAGAAATTAAAAAAATATTATATTGGTCATGTAATCAATTTTTAAACTGCGCAAGCAATCAAAATATTAATTCAATATAATTCAGTCAAAATGTTAAACGAACTCAAATACAATCTAAAGTGAATAATAAATAAAAACACTATGAATGCAAATGAATAAAGACATCACAATCTTAATTCAAAACAATTTTCTAAGGGCATATTTTGTATGACATTTGTAAAAACTCTATTTTTCTGAAAATATTGTATTATAAATATTAAGAAATGGGAAAATATGCTTTTAAATATTAGTCTAAATGATGTCATTAAAACTACTAAGTATAAATTATGATAAACATACAGTAACACAAAGGAATCGTCAACGGAACAGAGAATTTCACTACGTTTGGCCACAACTATGGCATCTATGGCGACTACTCACTAGGAATTCCAGAAACTAATTTTAAGGGCCTTAACACTCGGATCGCCCTTAGCGTTCTCAGATCTACTTCCGGTCCCTTTTGGGGGAATAATGTGATGAATCTAGCAAAACGGGAAGCAATATCAGATTATGGTTAGACTGAGCGGTTTCAAGAGTAGGACAATTATGAGAGCTGTGCAAAATTGGCTGAAAATGCAAGTATCGAAACAACAGAGTTCGTCATAGCTGGCTCAGCTTTTAATCAACAGCCTGTCTAGCATAAATTTGTCCACCACTCAAGGCGTAGCAATAAAACCGCTGTAGGAAAAATATAAAACGAAAACCACTCAAACGATTATCAAAGGTTTCTACAGACGGAAATAATGACGTTATGGTAATTTTTTTACGACCGCACAAAAACGTATCACTACATCTACTTGACCTCCTCGCCCGGTGCTGGTTGTTTCTATTGAGGTCAATTTCATCCACGGGTTACGGGTTTCCACCCAGCTGTGCCGTAACCTTGCCAGTATTTTCGGTTGACGATGGATTTTGCATATCGTAGTCTTGACATACTTCGCCGCTGGAGCATTGCGAGTTGAGCCATTCTAGTAGAAACACTACATCCTAGCGTACTATGTAGCTAGCGCATAGAAAAAAAGAATACAAACAAACGGCTGTACACAGTAATCTAGTAGCATAGGAACTACAACTCTCGTCGAGAGGCTAGACGCAGAAAGGAACAAATCACACACTGTAAATGGTTTAAAATTGGCTGCCCAACACTCTTGTCTAGCACTATGAATGACCACTAGAAGTACTATGGTTTCACTAGAAGTTTCGATGTGGGTACACCACACACGCGCATCGTCCGCTTACTTGGAATCCGTGAAACAAGCTTAAGTGGCCGCAAAACACGAAATGATCGAAGCATTCGCAAATCAACATCAACGTTGGCCTCAGCGAAAATAGTCATTGAACTGTGGCGGATGGATAGAACACGCGTTAGTAATAGAATTGGTATGAAGCGCGGTTTTTTTTTTGTTTTGTTCGTTGAGCTCTCCTAAAATTAGTGGAACATCTCCCACTTCCTTCCCTTCCAACTGACGACACCGATTAGGATCATCAAGTGCTAACCTGTTAAAATGTAAGAAAGTGTTTTCTGCCTTCCCGGGAAGCAATTTTCATGCCCAGGAACAGCGAACCCACGCACGCCGGTACTTACCCCGTAACTACGACGAAAAAATCCATTATGTTCCATATGTTCCTGAGGTAGGAGTGTTTGTGCATAACAAACCCTAAGGCGAGGATCTTCAGTGATGCTTCGACGCAAAAGATGCCCAAAAAATAAGCTTCCGTTTTTTCCAGCTTCTGAGCAAGTATCGTCTTGTCCCCATGAGGTAAGTGCTCCTCCAGAGCCAATACCACGCAATTGGCAATGATTGTCAGCAGCACAGCGTACTCGAAGGGAGGCCATTCAATGATGAAGCGTGTGTATCTGGTGCGGTGCGAGGAATGTGCCGGATGAGTAATTGAGCGGGTTTAAATTGGAGAGGAACGTGTGCGCAACGGTGTGCGCAAATTTGCGCTCCATTACTTACTTCCTAATGATGTTGTCTTCTGATAAAATAAACAACGAGGTGGGTCCGCCTCCAGCCAGAGGCTGACCCCCTTGACTGCTGGGGCCACCCATTCTATCAGCTAAATAGTGGCCTCCTTTGCGTCCGAACTGAGCCCCGTTCGAGGTCTGACCTGCGAGCGCCGCCTCTTGAGCTGCAGCTAACCTGAAAATGGACAAAAGTTGAGCGTGTGTCAAGTTCAAACAAAAACGATAGTT
Source organism: Anopheles punctulatus (assembly GCA_000956255.1). Taxonomy (NCBI): domain Eukaryota; kingdom Metazoa; phylum Arthropoda; class Insecta; order Diptera; family Culicidae; genus Anopheles; species Anopheles punctulatus. The sequence goes on along the minus strand of JXXA01004688.1, from coordinate 9,568 downwards.
CGGAATACAGCAGGAGATCTGTAAAATGTTGATGATTTACTTAAAGTTTGTGATGCATGTGAAGCAAAGATCATTATCTATTTACAATACAATCAAAAAAGGATATTAATTGGATCAAAGAAAACAGAAGTTTTTAATAAAAGACTACGACCTTTATTATAGTTTTTATTAATATCGAGATGTTAATACTTTTTAAAATGATTTTGATTGAAGCTGCCGTAGGAAAGATCAGCACCACTGGCATTTGAAATCATTTTATAAGGAAAAAGGAAAACCGCATAATCCTGGATTATATATTCATTGCTATAACACAATTTTTTTTGAGATTGTGATTATGCAAGTGATTTATGCACAATATTTACTACCCACTGTACTTTGATTGAGTTAACAAATCAAGGTTTGATCGTTTTACAACACAGATTACCTCTTCATTTCTTCAAAGATAAAGCACTATTAAGCTCTGCCCTATCCGAGCACCCTTCGTAACTTTGCTCTTCATTTCGCTTCAATTGCGCAACTACCATTAAATCAGGTCGAATGCTGCACGGATGCAGGCGCATCCCCGGTGCAGCTCACGATGATGATGAGATTGCCAGTCAGTCAGCCAGTCAGCTTTTCCTAGCGTGACCGTACAAACCCCTCATCAGCGTAGGAGTAAAAAGCACCATAATCAGACTGCCGGCTCAAAACGGCTCCATGCCGACCTGTGCGAGATAAATTTAGAATGTGCGAGGGGTGCGCGCACGGTGAACAATGGCTGCACGATAAATTGCATACACATGCACCGGTGGATGAAAAGAACGAGTGAGCCATGTTCTTCCCTCCATGGCCCGGCGTAAAGTTCATCAACCGCAGGCGGGCAGGCGGAAACGGAACTGGGTCACTCAAATGGCCGCTGGGATGATGGGAAGTTCCGTTCTTCGGTCGGTTCAAATATTCAGTCGCAGTGCGATGAAGATGAGTTATGCTTTTACGGTGTGCTGCGTACACCATTAATCGACGGCAATGCGCTTATTACGAATAGTGTGCGAATGCTGGCTGGAATCGTTTGTTTCGGCTGTAACAAGTTGAAAAGCGTGGCTGCAAGCAGGCGAAGAATCCAGTGTCCTCAGTTGCAATGGTTTACAGTGCTCCCAGTACATGCACTGGGTGGCATGTGGAAATCAAAACAACAAGCATCGCACGAAACATTGTCCTGCAGGAAGTAGGAAGGACACGAAAACGCGTATTGGGTGCGAGATTTAGAAGGGGCGTTGGATATGGGCTCAAGTCACGAAAGCATAACGCTGGATGAATTTGTACGACTGTGAGTGGTGCGGTTAGGGTGTTTGAAATGAAGGTTGCTATTGCTTGTCAGATATCTCACTTGGAAGCTCGGCTATGATTTATGATTAATTTTTATTGATTTTTATAAGCTCCATGGATGGTACGTTTTTTTCCCCGCAGACCTATCGAGGTCATGTAAAGGGTTTAGAGCTGCGAGAGTGAACTGTTGAGCCATGCCAGCCACATAAAAAAGAATTTTGCTTCCTAAATATTCGATTTCAAGCATCCGGTCCTTGGAACCGGATTTTGCAAATGTTTTAAATGAACTTTAAAACTAAACCACCTGAACCAAGCTCGTTCGACGACCGAGCAAAAGGCATAACAAGCATAACTGACAGCTTCCTGGTGCTCATTAATATTCCTTTCCGTGTGCGCGATACCTCCACACTCCGACAGTGTCACGCCGAGTGTGGCCGTCTAATCGCTCCATTTATACCGTGACACCGACCTCGCCCCTTTCGAACGATGATTGATGTCGGTGGATTAATCTACATCTACAGCCCGTATCAACTGTTGCGCATGAAACACACGCCCCGGCCAATCGGAAAAGGACATTGCGTGACACAACTCTAACTCTCACACACATACACCCGAACGGAGAAAATAAAAAAACGACCGGGAAATTCACTACTGTCGCTAAAAATTACGATTAGCGCGAAAAGTGAGTAAATTATCCTTCCACTGATGCTTGAATACACTCCTCGGGCGCCGCACTCGTGGACACACTTGTTTGTAATTTCCGGCACCGGCACCAGCCGACGGTAAACGATCGCGTATCATGAAAGCGCCATAAATTGAAGTGACTACACAATTCTTCCAGCACGCGCAGCGGATGGTGTCACCAATCCGGTCCGACCATAAATTGTTATGTCCTCAGTTGTTATTCGGCTGGGAAAGTATAGACGTCGGGTTGATTCCCTCCCAGGGCAGGCGTACCGAACGCGAGGGCGGTTGAGTCAGCGTTTGGCAACATATTTAGCCGTACACGCGCTTCGTACACCTGCTGCATTCGTTTCGCTCGTTTCGGCAGTAAACTTTGATTCCAAATCGAAGCACCAGCGACGACTCACTCGCTCGCATTCGCTTGGCGGAAAGCATTTAGATGGTAATTTATTCTGCTCTCTGAGAGGGTGCCCTATTGTCGCTACATGCACTCTAATATCTATGAGGCCACTATAAAAATGTCAGAAAATCGTCACAATCCGATGAACCGATACGTCGCACCAACCGTACTCAAAACAATCAATCTCGAATGGGTCCGCACCGTATGGGTTAGACAAAAGTGTCCCTCTAAATTATGTATACACACGATTGCGTCACACCAGGAAAGAACTTTACCCAGCACGTTACCGTTCCTTTGAACAAGCCCGCCAACCGTGTATGAGTGTGTGTGTGTGTGTGTTTTTTTGTGTCCATCGGTGGGCGAATTGGAAATGGAAATATTAATGTGAGTGGCCGATGGAAATGGCACTGTAAATAGAATGCACAGCGATGATGATTATAGCACCCTTTTGTTTTGCGTCTCGTCGTCCCTCACACACACACACAGACACACACACATGCACACATACACGGTCCGACTTGGCCAGCAATAATCGATAAGTCAACACATAAACAACGTCTGACGGTTTAGTCGCTCGCGGCTCAAGTGTCAGACCGTATTAACCGTTCGAGGCTATGAAAACTCTTTCTCCGCGCGGAATCAACATGCTACATGCTCGGCTGTTGGAAAATTATTTTCCTGACACACATTAAGCCCGTCAGCGTCGAGCCCCAGCGTGCCCCGCTTCACCGGTACCGGGAAGTGCACAAACCTAACCGAAGGATATTCTATATTTAGCCCAACGAAACTGACATGTGACGGAGTTGTTATCTGTTGTGCGGAGAAAACGCGGTGGAGCGACGCTCGGGCTCGACATTAAATTATTTCTCCTCTCGGTTCGTAATCCGGATCGCGTCATCATTAGGGCACGATGGATAGCGGCCATTCGTTATCATTGTGCGAAACTGCGCTCGTGTAAAGATTATACCGAATTTATTGCCACCAGCCAATCTCCTGTGCGGATGGCATAAAATTATCAAATTACATAAGACATACGTATCCGTTGGAGGGTGTGCGCGCGTGTGTGTGTGTGTGTGTTTGTGTGTGTGAGTGTGGGGCCAGGAATAGTTCAAGAGCAGCAGGGAAAGCGTACCCTTGATTGTACGCTGATTGCCAGATACCGGTTGCCCTACTGTTCATTAGAGCTTGGCCGAACCACTCCAGACTACGTGGGACATCTAGAAAACGCGCCCAAGATCAATAGAAAGAGAGTGCGCGCGCGTCCTTGAACGTGCTCTAACAATGTTTCCTGCCGCGTTTGGACGGAAAGGCTTTACGGCACGTGAAAAAAAAAACAGGCTATTGATTTCCGGCTTCCGGAAGCTGGATGAGTTATTGTACGGTGCCGATGCTGCTTAGCCATTATTTTGGATGATTGTTCACACGGCACAGAACGGCGCTTTCTCTCTTGAAGGTCATTCGTCAAGCGAAAGGCACTAGACAAAACCAAGGCTTGAGCCCTTGTGTGGCGGTCATCCTGTGCATGGGTTGTAGAAAGAGAAACCGATTATGATTTGTTTTGCATCGTAAGCAACTGAAAACCAATTGCCATTACTAACACCACATAAAAAACAGACACACCAATACGAGCACCTCCACACTCGGTGGATTTGAATTGAAAAAGTGCTTCGGCATGGATTCGGATGGACTTTCGTATAACGAAACAAAAAAAAAAACGAATCGGCTCCGTTTCGGGGCGATAAATCAACTGGAAAAACGGATGGTTCAAGCACGTCAAAAACGTCATACAATGTTTGACCGGTTTGGTTTGAGTTGGGCCATGAAAATGATCATATAATTAGCGTTGAACAATGGTGGTAAGGGTGATCATTTAGGCTGAGCTTCCTCTTTAGGGTGTTCTTTTTATTGTACGTGTTTGGCGGTTCAACTTTTCATATGTTTTTTTGAATAAAATTTAAATTGATTTAACTGAAAATACTAAGCTAAGATTATTCAAACCGGCCAGCATTACCATTAAGCGATACCTACACTCGCTCAAATGATTGGAAAATAATGGAGCAAGATTAAAAAAGGGTTGTCACTGGAAGCTTTAGCTATTTCTTTTTTTTTTAACCAAAACATGTTCCTGTAAATAATCAATATACCTTCGAAGCATTGGCTCTGCTTTATCCGAAATGTGCCAAAAGCATTGTAATTTTCTGCTTGAATACACCATCCACCACACACGGCTCTGTGTTGGTTGAGCGAAGGCAGCAACATCGTAGAACAAAGCAAAATGTCTGCCTCCAAGCTCCATCGCCATCTGTTCGTGCTCCGCCGGAAGCAAAGTTGCCAAATTCACAATACACATGCCTCAATGAAGCAGATCAAAGCGTGTTCGGCCAGATAACAGGAGGATAATTTTAGACAATGTCGATACACGACTAGGATAAACATTGAACTTAGATGTGCTTGAAGCGTTGGATTTTTATTTCATCACAATGTGCTTCGATGATTTGTGAGGTAATGATATAAATACTTCAATTATTTCACAAACAAATTGAGTTATCATCTAAAAACTTTCTCGTACTCGATCGCGATCTGAAGCTCTTCACGCTTGTACGGGCCAATCCGTGACCGAAACGGTAACCTTCCCGATTCACGCCTCCATTTTAAAACCATTGACATTGTCTTGGTGGAGGCCAACGATGGAGGCGCACTGAAACCTCCACGGCAAGGTGACAAACAGGTTCGATAAATAGAACAAATGCATTGATTTTTGTTTCCCAGTACGTTCTGCCCGTTCCAGTAGCGTGCTTCAGTTGGCGGAAGGAGAAAAAAACAGAAACTCGACATCGCCCGCAGGCTTCACAGGGAAAAGCGTGAGTTTTGCTTCGTCGAAGGACAGGCTTTCCGCTCGGGTGATTCGTTCGCCCATCAACTTTCTATTACTCCACCCGGCACGGTACGGCTGAGCGAACGGAGTTCCCGGTTCTTCCGGGATCTTCCGAGAAAATGCAGAAGGCATGAACGCAAAAAAAGGAACAAAAAATAGTACAAACAAAACCCACCGTCAGTTTTTCCCAATGTGCAGTACCAGCGTTGGACGACCACAGGGCCATATTGGGTTACACCGAGCCACCGACGTGATTCATTTGTTCAGCTCCGGATTTTCGGCTAGCGCAAGTATCCAAACCCAAGGCGGACAAAGAAGACGAGCCGAGAGAAGTGGCAGAAGAGGACAACACACGCCTAGCTGCGCCAAATCGACGTCGTCGGCACAAACGCACTTCCTTTGTTACCACACTGCGGCAGCTGCTTTCGGGATGCACTACACTTCACTCGTCCCGCACAATCACTACTCACTACTACTACACTTGCACGGCGGAATGCGTGTGCACTTTCCGCGACCGATGCTTTCCCACGTTCGGATCCGGTGATCCGGTGTGACGCTGGTTGTGTTCGGCCTGCTAGCTGGGCTCACCCATCGGAGGGAGGGAGAAAAAGAATGGAAGGAAGAAAACAAGGTTGGCTTCGATTGATGGTGCTTCAGTGTCGAAGAAAACACTTCACGTGCGAGACTGGCGAGCGGGCGAGCTTCCCGCGAACGACACCAGAGGACGCTTCGCTTACCACCGCTGAAGCGCTCGCCCTATTTCACTCTCTCTCCCTCTCTCGTTCTCGCTTTCCCGCACGCGTCCCCCCTATCCGGGGAATCAAACAAGCTCCGCTGAGCTCGTACGTCAAACGAACCAGACACTGGTGCTGATGACGAAGGCAAACCACCAAAAAGCTCACCAACACACTCGCAAACGCCAACGCGCCGAGACACAACACAGTGCGAACCTTCTTTCGACGGACGTTTGCTGCCTTATTTTCCCAGCCAGGAGCGACACTGCCTGGCTTGCAACACAATACCTCGCTGGTAAGTACACGAACACACACACACACATACAAATACACACACATGCACGTATAATAATGCTGCAGCTCTCCCGTTCTCGCTTCCAGGTGGGACCACGCCGATGCGCGGTCAGGGCCCAACGGTGGGTTGCTGCCCCATTTCCTGCTGATAAAGGCAGCGATAGAACAAACACATCCGAAAGAGGCAAAAAAACCGAAGCCCGTCGAGGGAGTAGGCCTAGCCTTGTTTGCCCTCGCTGCACGCAGAGGGATTTTGTGTGAGTGTGTGTTTTTTTTTTGTGCTCTCTATTCTCACCGACCCTTTTCCCACTGCATTACATGTGAAAATCTGAAAATGGGGATTTTCCTAGCGGTGAAAGTAGAGTATTCTGTAGGAAATGTATTTGAAACGACCAGCATGTCGAAGCTAAAACGCGCTGTACTAGGTGCTTTATGTTTAATAATACGTTTTCAATGAAAGCTTTCGATATGTTTCATCTCGTAAGTTATCGTGCACTCTTCGGTTCCATAAGCTAGCATGAAAAATCGGCACTCGAATCACCTAAATCGAATTAAGATAATTAAGTTTTCCAAAATGCACCCATTACGCCCCCATTTTCTGTTATGTGGCCTTTCCCTGTAATCGGGCGTGTAATGGATGCAAATGGATGCTCGGGGAAAACTGCCCTAACGGCACGGCCCCATACGACGGTGTAGGTGGGTGGGGCGCGATTCCATTTAGACCATCTTTCACTTTTCCTGCTGACGATGCAACCGTGGCACATTTTTTGTGATGGAACACACCTCACGAGTAAGGTTTCGCATCGAACAAAGCCTCACGGCTTTCGCATTCAGCTTTTTTGCCTTCAGCACTAGCAGTGGAATTTTTCTTAGCACCGTTTTTCTTCTCACTATCACGAAACACACGCTCACGTTTATTACACTTAAAACACAGCTAGTAATGTAGTGGAGCACATCATTACAACTTTAGCAGTTTTCCAGCACGGAAAATTGCACCACCCCTTGGCGTTGGGGATGACTTTTCTTTTGCAATTTTTTAATTTTTTTCTCTTTTCTAAGCACACGCGAGCGCAAACACGTTCGAACGGCTTGGCTTCTGGAAATCGAATGAATGAGCCATATTTCGTTGGAAATGATTTTTCACGAGAGCAACCGACACAAACAAACACACGCGCGCGCGAGCTACGTTCGTGATGGGGTCGTTCATTCGTGAAGCACACACACACCCGCGCGTCACAGGATTCATTGGTCACAAACACTACTGAAGTGGTAGCACGTGTAGCACTGATTACGTCGAAGCGGTTGGGCCGAGCGAAGGGGGAGGAATGGCATTGTTTTGTTTCACGGCAATGGCGTTGGCGGAGTCGGCGCGGGAAAATTCGACCGGCTGCTGTAAACGCAAGTTGTCAAACCCGGAGCGAGAGCCCAAAAATACGAAGCGACGTTGGCGAGGAATTTATAAACAGAGAGAGAGCGTGTGAGAGCGATGCTCACGAAAACGAGGGCGTTCTGTTTTTCGAAAGGTCGGTAATTTTTATGAAACATCAGGCTTCTCCATTGGTACGGGTGAAATATTTCACGCACTGTTCGATACAGGAGCATAATAATAAGAAAAGCTTATTTAAACTAAAATTAAAATGTGTCAAGAAATGTTTTATTCACAAATAGTATAGGATTAATAACGCGATGAAATATTAGTTTCAATCACTTCAAACTTAGTTTTCCTTTAAATGAAACAATGATCGTAATAGAATTTGTCAACAGTGCAAGCAAATGGATTGAACATTAATAAGTAATAGATTTTGTTTTCGTAGTAAAATTGTTTTCAAAATGATAGAGTTCATCTGAAATAATTCATGTTCGAAGGAGTTCCCACTCAAAATACACTTCCGAGGTTTGAAAGCTTAACAATGACCGTGATTGATGAAATGTTTCAAATTTGCAGCTTTCACAGAAATTTACAGCTTTCGAGCTTTTTTATCAGCGACCGGTACTTACATGATGTCTCCTAGTTTCAGTCTTGTTTGAATTAATGCACAGCTCTTGTGGTCACTGGTCGTTACGGCCCGCCGTCTACGCGGGGACACTCGCGGGGTGTTAAGTCCATCGGGTGGCTCGAGCTGCAGGTTAAGATTGTTCCCTAGGCGCACCATCGGGGACGAGCCTCGTCTGCGCGTCGACATATGCCGACCTCCAACGCTTCCAATCATCTGTAAACGTGAAAATAATTACTTATTATTTGAAATTTAATTGTTCCAAAATCATATGTTGATAATTAAATAAAATAGACCACAAACAGAAAAAATATCCCTCGTAAACGTAAGAAAACACATTTATCCGAAAGTACGTTACGAACCAACAAAAAGAAACACCATAACGACCTTGTTTCGCGACCATGTTCATAAAAACGTCGCGTTTCCACCGGTCGTCATAATTAATTGAGTTTGCATCGGGCACACACACCGCTAATGCATTTAAGTTTGAGGAGCGCTTCGTCGTTTTAATGAGGTTGCAGAACTGCAACGATCGCTCTCTGTCTGCATCCAGTGTTGCACAAGAAAAAAAATCCCAAGTGTGATGCAAAGCTTGCACCAGAACGCCCGCCAAGAATGGAGCGATGAACTTTCAATACGGTCTTGCAAGCCGTAAAAAAGAAATTATTGAGCGATGGGCTACGAAGGGAAGCAAACTGGAGCTACATGACCGCGCCAAGTGTAACATCTTGCGAGTCGGCCGGTACAGAAGATGCGGAAACTAAAAGCCAGTTGATCCCTTGCAGCATTTTTCATCAACCTGCACCCCGGCGCATCGGAAAATGTTCAGGGCAGAAGGAGGAGAAAAAATGGCGAAACATTCACCGTCCTCCGGGATAATGCAAGGCACTGGTTCCGTTGAAAAGAAAAGCGAGGCTGCTCTTTCAGCACGGAGTACGGCCGTCATGGCCAAGACACCAGCCCTCCCTGCTGGTAGGAGTTTCTTTTGGCGTGAAAAATAGTTCATCTCACCCAACCCACCGCACACCTTACGAAGGGTACAGGAAAAAGAGTTGTCTGGTTGGTCCTGTTCAGCTATTCTTCGCTATCAGTCTCCGGCACGGCGGTGGCGTTCATTTCCTCGTTCGCCTTTCTCCATTTTCTGAGCACTGGCAAACACATAATGCGCTTTGGAAATGAAAACTCCCCAAAGGAAGGAAAACAACTGCCATCACGACTTCCGCGACGATCGCGACAGGAAAATGCATCGATGAAAACGACGACCGATGGCTGAGAGGGGGGG
>JXXA01004684.1:0-20053 GCA_000956255.1 Anopheles punctulatus | reverse complement strand
ATTGTTAGAAAAACACTTTGTGGATCAAAATTGCCCCCAAACCTTACGATATGGTTAACATTAATTCAAACCATGAGAATCCATGCGTAATCCGAAATTGTCACCTGATGTTTATGCCAAAACACGTGCTAAACAAACTCGCAACTTTTACCTTCCGAATCGATTCACGCTTCCAGCGATGCGGAACGTTTCCCAAAGATCTATCGAAACCGCACACGCACGACGCGGATATGGTGTAAAAAGGCGAAGCAAAAAATCAGGCCAACTACCTCCGGCACGCAGCAGGAGGTCAATACAGTAACAACAAATTCGCTAAATCATCCACAGGCGACAAACTGTCTGCCGTTGTGCGGCAAGTTTCTTTAAACCGATAGGCGCAAACACAACACACATCACATTGACATTTCTGCCATAGCCCACCCAACGCCGCCGTCTGTTGTCAAGTTCGTTCGCTGATAATTTGATTAGCACTAATTGCATTAGCCAAAGCGTTTGGGACCGGTTTGTGTGTGTTTCAAGTTGAGCTTAAAAGTCGTCGTTGCTGCTGCCGCGTTGTCAGAAGACGCCGGTAAGACGCCGAAGAGAAGCAGCGGGTTGCTACAAGAACAACGCAACCCTTCCGCTGGGAACAGCTGTTTGGCGCTTTAAAAGTGTTATAATATACTTACGCTTATGTCGACAGATTATTCTCCAGCAACCATGGCAGTATTACTGCATAGGAGTCATACCTGTTCTGCACATGCAATACCTACATGTCATGATGTGTTACGTGTGTATTGAAAGATACCACAAAAATACGATACTGACCTGCAATGATAGAGAAGAAAATTGAATTAAATACTGTTTTCGAAGCATGCTTTAAAAATACTCCCCCCACATAACATATCATCACCGAGCGAGGTATAGAGAGTGGGAGAGAGAGAGAAATTGAGAGCAAATCAAACGAAACCGGATAGGAACCGGAAAGGAACACACTATCGCACTGCCATTCAATAACAGAACTGAAGACTGAAACTAATAAGAAACAATAAAAAACGATATTTGTAACTACCAAAACAAGGCTACACGAACACTAACTAGTTTCTCGCGTAGACTTTCATGTCACCGAGAGGATCCCTATTTGCGGGTATGTAGTAGAGGGTGTCCTAAAAAGTATAATGTTGGTGGCGAGTTTGCAAGAATAGAGGTTAGTTGGCAGTAGAATAAATAAAAAAAAACTGTAGAATAGAAACACAAATCGGCAGCATCAAAACGATGAAAACAACAACGGTTAACAATGATGACGATAAGCGAGCGGACAGTAAGTGTGTTACATCGAAAGAATCATGCTCTGGGTGCGCGGACGGACTGAGCGATTATACGTCCAGGATCACACGCATCTCATTCGATATGTCGAGTCCGGAACAGGATGTGCTAGCGATCTGCCCATCAAAAAAGAGGTGCTCTGATACAAAATCCCTTCCCCGAGCGTCCCCCGCAGCGGTAAATGAAAGTGGATGAATCGATCATCAACTTCAGATGATGGGGAGAGCGACGCGCGTATGAATCGTTAGGACACTATTGCAAGACCTTGTTGAATTATTGTTGATGCGTTTGTTTAGGGATATAAAAAGAAACACTCGTAAATGGTCAAACCTTGCGTGTTCACCACCGGCACCTGCGTGTAGCACAGAGGGTGAAGCAGCTCTGCTGACCCGGGCACTACCTCCACCACTGCCGTAGCCGGGCCCGAGCGTGTTCAGGAATCGAGGTGGACTTCCGACCGGAGTTGTTCCCTGCATGAATGCTGGACTCGATCGTCCCGAGGCCGGATGCGACTGTGAACCGCCACCGGAGAACAGATCGGAATCGGTGCTCATATTGATCATGCTTCCTGCCTTACTGAGCCGATTGATACCAACACCACCACCACCGACACCGCCACCAAGTTCCTCCTTTATCAGGTCCTGCACGCATCGATGCGGATGCGTTGCCGTGCACGCACTCACGCTGTTGCTGCCGGTAAAGTTCCCGAGCAGGCTGCTAGCAGCCCGACAGTAGCCCGTGCCCTGTTCGTGCCCTTCCGGCAGCTCCCGGCAAGGGCCGAGGGAACCGATCGACCGGGTAAGCGATCCACCGACAAGGCGATTGGCGACTGCTGTCGCTAGTATCGGCGTGGGTTTCATTAGGTTCTGGATGCTCTTGCCGAGCGCAATGTCGGTGTAGACGTTGCTAGTGCCTGCTGGATTCGTTGGTACGTTCGACGTGCTTGGAGAGTTAGTGGATCCGGCGGCCGTGCTACCGGAGCTAACAACGACATTGAAAGCGCGTGCAACTGGTTGGAATCTGCGTGCCTGCTGCTGTTCTAGCCGACTCTGGGCGAGCTCCTTCCGGAGCGACTCTTTGGCCGAAGTGCTCATGGACGGAGGCAGTGAATATGCTTTCGACAGCTTTTCCACGTTCTCGTGGTACGGGGGAGCAGGGTTTTGTTGGAACTGATGCTGTTGCTGCCCTTGCTGCGTCGACAACGCCGTCGTTATCATGCCTCTGTCGAGGGAAGCATTTGAGTAGGTTTCGTTCGCTAGGGATGCATCAGGTAAAGGATTAATGCCGAACGGCTGCTGCGGAACTGGTGGTTGTTGTGCAGATGGCTTAGGCTGCAGTTGGTGTGACTGCTGCTGCGCCTGCAACCCGCTGCTGCTATAGACAACGAAATAATCATTCAAAACATATTCAAAACCACATCGCCATTCAACACGGCCAACGCAACGGTCGAGAACAGCAAGAGGAGGGAGAGAAAGAGAGAAAAGGGGAACGAGGCGATTGCGATGATGTTGGTGTCCACGATGCGCATGGAAAGAGAACGCATGCATTGGATGATGTGTGGTCAGCATGGTCGCACAAAAAAAAAAAAACGCAATCAGTGATCGGTCTGTGATCGTCCGGAGATGATGAGGCGAAGTTGCGCGCGTGAGCCGGATTATCATAGCATCATAGCAGACAAATACAAACAAAAAACGGCACCACAAGACTAGTTAAAAGCGAACAAACGCACGATATGATGCAACCGAACAGCAATCCGAGCGCACATTAATAATGGGATAACGAGATGAAATGCACGCACCACACAGAAGCAACCAGCAGAGTCAATAACGTCGTCCAGCCACCATGCACGCGCCACGCATGCATCCCCATGCGTACGAGCCACAATGCCAGTCAATTAAACGTCACACCGGGAAAGCCCTGCTCAACGGGTAAACCCTGCAGCAACGCGTCCCGATGAGCGATGAGTAGAAGCATTATCCTGTTGTCCCAAAATCTCTAGACAGAAGAAGGTTATGATAAATTTTAAGCAATTTTCTGCACTTACTCTCCAATGTTTTCCAAACGCTTAAACTCGCCTACGTGACTAGAAACTTTCTGCCCGCTAGAAACCTATGACATGTTCGCTTGTATAACAGACCACTACAGTGACCCAGTCAATGGCTCCGGCACGCGAACCTTATCATTCCGACCAAATCAGTCACGATCGTGCCCGTAGTAGCAGCGTGGCGGAGTTCGCTCTCTTCGCATTACAGCTACCACCGACGACTGGTGCTATTTCCTAATCGTACATCCACTGCAACAATACACATGTAACGTGCACGTGTGCATGCGGGTATGGGCGGTTTTTGCAACATGTTCTGCGGCATAAGATTCATTGCTACAATTAGTTTTAACGATGAGCAACCACCGACATCCATGCATCCAGCAAACCGAGCTCAGCTGTGGGTGCAGTTAGAGTTTATGTGTGGCGGGTTTTCATTCAAGTACCTCTCGTGTACGCTCTTACTGTTCGTGATCATGATCATGCACACGGCTTGACACAGAGCGCTGACGTCTATATCCTTCCTTCAGGCTAACCTTCGCTTTATGGTTATTACATCGAGGCAAATGTGTGTACTATTGCCCGTCAAATCGCGGAGTTGTTTAGTACCATGCTCGGTAGCATAATGCTGATTGATATCACCGTTAATCCTAGTGAAGGAAGTTTACGCCATACTTTCACTGATTTATGATACCGTAATTACACGGATCAGCTGGGGTAATTATGTTTGCTCTTGTTCGCGCCACTTTGTTGTGATTGGGGAAACCCGAATTATAGAAATAAATCTCACAGCCATTACCCATAAATAAACACTGCTGCCAATTAAAATTGGACTTTGTAGAGTACGAAAACAATGCCGGTCAACGTTGTTTATATTTCCTTAAGTGACAATGTGTGTAAATTTGGGCTCGATTTGCTTCATCACACATGCAGGCATCCCCAACTGTTGACTGGCTGATCGAAGAACAGCCGAGACGTAAACAACGCAAAAAACTGATCCTCAGTCAGAGTCACGTCCCCGAGTTTGTGTAGGCGGACGAACGTTGTGTAAAGCACATTTGTTCGCCTGTTATTTACACATTCGGTTGGCTTCGCATACGCTCAAAAGTAATAAACAAACTCGAGCTTGTTAACACATTACCACAATTCTGCGTTCGCCTTTCAAGCCACTTTATCGACGACCATTGAACGATTGTCGTGCCGGCACGGCGAAATGGACCAAACCAGTCCAGGTGATCTCATGTGTGATGGAAGGTGATATCATTGATGATGACGATTCTGGTGACGTTATGTTAGGGTGAAGCTTTTTAATAATGGAAAAGGTACCCCAACCCAAGGTTTGCTTAGTGGCCGTTCCTTCAATTAAGACAACATGAAATTATTACACTATTGCTTTAAAAAGCGACCACTATACATGGGCAACGACGGAGCATGATTAGCAAATGTGTGTTCATATGCATTGGTTATCGGAATCGTTAACCATCTCCCCACTGCTTCTCTGGATTTTCTAAACCCAATTTCTCCCGAACACATGCAGCGCCATCTGCTGGCGTAAACGTATAGACGAGCTCTGTCAACAAACGGTTGGTATAACAGTTACCATCGATGGAAGCGCGGGTTGTGTCTCGGTTGCTTTACGTCTGTTTCGTATTTTGACCGCAACGCGGCGCTACTATGAAACTCAAAATATTACTTCCCAATTCAAATAAAACATGCGGATATATTTGGATAGATGTGCTTTTCTGTAAATAATCCTCATTTGATTAGTTTCTGGTGTTTATAACGGTGGTGATGATGAAGAAGATTTTGCACTCGTTTACAAAATTCGCTAGTGAGTGTGATCACCGCAAAACATTGGCTGTTGGCGTTCGGAAGTCAGAGCCATTGCCAAAGTTAGCAGACACGGTGTCGCACAAAACCGGCCCGCATTGTCCGGTGTGTGTTGCCAAAATTCAATGCAAAGAAACTGTGAAACAAAATTCGGTCCGACACAGCCAAACTATGCGCTTTGTGTTTCGCCGGTGGCGGAGGACGGTGCGGTGCGCGATGCAAACTGACAGCCCATGATTCTAACGGACACACCACAACATTCCGCGCGTCGGAAAGACTTATTAAACATTTGTGGTGTGCATATTTCGTTTCTTTTATAATTCAAATTGAACCCCAACCCTATGTGATCGCACTCAACACAGCACGCGGACGCGTACGTCACCTACCCGAAGCTCAGCTTCGCTTGCTCTTGGTGGCCGTCGTGCTGCGGCGACGGCGGCGGTTGCTGCTGCTGCTGCTGCTGCTTTCTTCTGCTCGTTTTGCTCCATACGTGTGCCATTTTCGTGATATATGAGCGGCACCATCAAAAGCGGCCACCAGAGTGCAATGCCAAATCGATAGAACACACAAACACACGGCTTTGGTAGACGATTTACGCAAGGGTTTCTAAACACTGCACCATCAGCTCCATAGCGATCATATACACCACACCCAGGCACCGTCGTTCGTCATTTGGTTACGTAAAGCATGATTTTTGAACAGGACAGGAAAAGTTTCCGTTGTGACGAAAAAGGATTCACACAGTTCCGATTTGGAGGCGACGGCGGATACAAGCATCATCCACCCATCCCTCTCATGTGTGTGCTTGTTTGGGGTAAGTGCGTTGTAGACCCTTCCTTTGATGGGAGGGGTGGGAATCGAGGATCGCGGTCTCCCACTGCACCACACACTAACGCACTAGAGAAGCACGTGCACTTCCAAGATGAGCAAGCACCGATACGGGACCGTACAAAACTCGCGAGTTTACTTTAATTTGTTGTTTTGTTTTACTGATTTGCTTGCACCTTTTCACAAGTGCCATTCCATTTCGGTGCACGACAATCACAACCCAGCAGCGGTCGAAGCAACAGCAACCTGTTGGCGAGGTACACACCACACACCACACCTCGTCGTCGTTGTTGTCGCTCGCGTGCATGCAAACGGCCGAACGACTTCACACACTGTCGGCCGCCGCGCATTTACCCAACGCCTTATTGGTGCGACACGGTGCTGTGGCTGTATGTCGTCGTGGTCGATTCGCGATTTTGCATTGACAAGTGGCACAAACACCAACGATGGGTCGGTCGTACCGCGTCATGTCATGTGCGCAAACCCAGTCACAGCACCCTATGATCCTAGACGATCTCCCCGCTATTGCTCCTCCTTTCCTTTTCCTTCCTCCCATCTGTACGAGGAATCTCGCTGATGACGACGTTGTCGAACGGCATCATCTCGGAACGATCAACATTCGATCGTCTTTCAAACAAACAGCATCCCATCCCTTTCCCACCCTAGCCGGCGATTCCTCCATCTCGTTCCCAAGGGACACTATCACTAAGAGACACACACACACAAACGTACGCGTGCGTCCACAAAGCCCCCGGAGGAGCTCTGCCGTGACCGCTTGTCAACAACGAACCAACCGCCACAAACCCCGTGTGCCTGTCGGAATGGCAGTGGCCCCTGTGGAGGGATAGCGGCGTCGGGGGAGGCAGCGTGATTGGGAGGATTTATATTTGGTTCAAAGAGCGCGTGAAGAAGATGCGAAGATGGCCGCATACGGCGCGCGCGCCCGCTTTCCGCGGAGAGGAAACAGCGCGCACACGGCTTTTAGAGCTCGTTAGTGCAATATAAGTGGCGGACCAACACACCGACGGATTATACACTATTTTTAGCCGACTTGTTATCATCTCCTGGTAAGTTGGGTCGAACAGTGGCAGCAGCATGGCGAGCATGGTGCATGGACCGGGGACTTTCGCCGCCCCCTTCCGTTACCACAGCCCCCTCCCCCCCCTCCGCACAGTAAGTAGGATCCTACCGCCGCTAGTGTGAGAGGCGTGGGCAAATTAGCCGATGGACAATGAGGTCCCATCCGCAGCGGAACCGAAGGAGAAGGAGGAAGAGAAGATTGCACACACCGTGGCCCACACCGGGCCCGCCAATTGGAGACAGAGAAAGATGATTGAATTAAATTGA
Organism: Anopheles punctulatus; assembly: GCA_000956255.1. Classification (NCBI taxonomy): domain Eukaryota; kingdom Metazoa; phylum Arthropoda; class Insecta; order Diptera; family Culicidae; genus Anopheles; species Anopheles punctulatus. The sequence continues at coordinate 12,702 of JXXA01004684.1, read as the reverse complement.
ACCTTCCGAAGAGGGTTGGGTTGATGCGAAAGTAGCGGTGAAGAAATCGTGATCGTGTTGGAAACCAAGAACGGAATCAAACATAAGGGAGATGCTTCCATGATTACTTCGCTTACCAAAGCATTCAAAATGGGAAAGTGAATAATCCTTTCATTTGGGGTAATTTACCATTCTAGCGATCTGCATCGAAAATAAACAGACTGGGGGATTTCCGTGCGAGCTAATTTCTCCTCCGTGACTCACGCCGTGCAACCGCCACCAAAGGGTACCCGCAGCTAGCAAGCAAGTCAGTCAGTAATACCTACATTTCGCATAGCCATATTTTCCAAATTCCTGCCACTGAACCGACAAGAAACAGCGGTGATGTGTCACAACGCTTGCACCGTGCGTAATCCACCGTGAGTAAGTTGGGTAAGTTTACTCGACTAAATGCTCAACAAATCCGCCTATGGCCCAGGACGATTTGTAGTGATTACCTGAGCGAGATGCGCCTCGGGATGCTGACGATTTTCGACGGTACACCACCGATGGTGATCCTGCGGACCGGTGGGGTAGACATGGTTCTGCTGCTGCTACTGCTGCTGGGACCCTGCTGTTTGCCCACACGAACAGATGACGACAACAACGGCCCAGCCTCACCGTACCGGGAACCAAGTAACATCGAGCGTACCGTTTGGGGCAAGTATGTTAATGCAACACAAACCACAAGCCACTGGTACCGCACGCGCTAAACTTCACAACAATGTACGAGGAGTTGGCGTACCGTTTGGCGACAGCGTTTGTCATAAACGCCTACAAACACACGCGTGTTATCACCTGCTGCACGGGTGCGGCTGGTTCGTGTAAATCACTTAACTCAAACTGCCCTATCAACCGCGATGCTGCAGATATACAAAGGCCACCAGTACTGTACCGTGTGGTCGAAGGTTGGCTGCATCCGCGTCATCCGCGGACTTCATCGATCTACGCTAGATGTGCGCTCTAATTAAGCGATCCGAGCGGTGCAAACGATCTGGTTGGTTAAACTCATTTTTAATTTACGCTTCACACACAGGCACGTAACAAAAGCAAACAAGAAAACAAAGCACTCTACATCAATGTAAGCACTTGCTGCATGAAAATCCGCACTTTCTTCACCGAAAATCGCACAAAAGACTGCTGCAGTTGGTAGCACTACAGCAAGCGAGATACGCGCGCGCCCGTGATTTACGCTAGAACACGACAGTGTCGGCGTAAGGAAATTGTCTGAATGAAGCGCGCGGACTACAACACAACGCTGCCTCTCCTTCTGCGCTGCGCTGCTGCATTTACGATTTGCTGCGCTTTGCTTGCGCTCCTCCCTTGACGCCCTCGGCTCGGCAGCGCCACCGTCGCCTCCACCACCGCCGCAGAAGAGCAGATCATCATAATGCACTATCGCCCCCGGCATATGCCCTACGGCGTCGCACACACTATTACTACGGGGCGGCGGAAAGGAGAAATATAAACAAAACTGACCGTCGATCGGTGCGGCGGCAAAAACATTCCATCCGTATACTAGCAGCCTCCACCACCACCACCACCACCACCATCATCTAGCGCACTTGACACGATGATGGCACGGGGCACAGGCACAGGGTGATAAGTGTGTGTATAGAAAACTTGAAGTCTATCGAAAACAACAAACAAAATATGTTGTCCACAGATATTGCACGGCGGAAGTAATTCTGAAGAAAAACAATGGTATTTTATACGTAAAAACTACACTTTTTGAGCAACTGAGAGCTGCTCCAAGCAAGGACAATATTTTCGTGGAGACAACAAACCAACGACGGTATGCTTTCAACAAAAAGTTCAGATCACATTAGAAAAGTCTTGTTTATATTTTAAAACGTAATAAAATACGTGAAATATCACTTAGGAGATATTATTGCTAAGCTGTCACATATTCCAATCACGTCCTTATATATACTAATATTACTGCTCTACTAGGCAGTGGAGGCGGTGACCAGTGTGGGCGGGAAATTTGTCACAGATTAGCATAACCTTACCGATAGGGACCAACACCATCACCCTGTGACAGGTTGGCACGCGTGAGCTGCTGTTGATGATTCAATTCACCTAAGGGTATTAATGAGATAGGGCCGACCCGCCCATGGGAGAACCCTCGACGCAAGTGCAGTCCATGTACACTATTTCACACGTATTTCATCACGGATCCCCCCACGGCTTTGCATCCATACACACGATCGCAGTCATAACTACCACACAAACACGGCTAAACGGCCACGAGATAGCAACTTCCCTCCTGCAATGCGCATCCCTCTTCTCGCTTGTTAGCGGAAGGATGAAAGTCCTACGGCGAAGCGGTGCAGGTTGGTGGGCCGAAGGGGCGACGTATTGATAAGACAGATTGTGGTCGCCGCAATAGGCACTTTAGAAATCAACAATCGAAATCCATACACGGACCACCGACGGTGACAAATTGTAGAAACCCATCAAAAACTGAATGCTATACACAATGACCGAAAATGACTTATTATTTAAAAATGCACATAATGAGGATAAAACCAATAAATTATTAGTCCATTTTTTCATAATAATTTCATTGCACATAAAGGAACTATTTTTTTAATGCCACAGTATCCCGCAAAATAATATGGTTATCAAAATAAGCAGAGTATTGTTGACTACTAGCAAACCTACAATACCACTGTGAGGTTAGCGGTGACCCGTTCACTGAATTGTTTCCGCTATCATCCCGCAGATGTCGCTATTCCCGATGGTGATTTCATTCTACTCGTTGCGCGGGCAATCACTTCAAGCGCCGCCTCATTGTCAATCGTTTGTGTGTTTCCGATTCTATCTATTTACGGTTGGATTGACCGATCAAACGTAACATCCTGGCAATTTTGACCATCGGGATATATTTCGGGACGTACGGACTATGATTATTATAGACCTACCCGAGACGAACGACAAACCACAACACTACACAATTCGAAACCTTCATCAGTAGAGAGATGCAGTCACACACACAAACAGATAATGCCGATAAAGTAAACAGGAATTGGTTTAGTTTGTTCCAACCGAACAATCCTGCGCTGCTGCGTTGTTGTTTTCCCTACGTTGCATTTTCCTGCACAAACAAACATCACGCTGCGGGCCTCGTCGTTCCATCAAGCACGCACCACCACCTCGCCCCGTCGCACAAAAAGTGAAATGTACGTGAAGAATTCGTTGATCTACGCCTCCCCCCTCCCGATGGAAAACGATCTCATATTGTAGTGGAAATGTTTTTCACCATGATGCGCTCTCTGTTTTTCTTATAGTCAACTTTTGTGCGCGCTGTATATTGAGCTATATCTTTGCGGCCACGGTCGCGTCAGTTAATCATTGAACCGATTGTGTCCAGCGGGGATTGGATTGAATCTAATTATAACATTTTATAAACCCGCTCAAGTAGAACGCCGCCATCGGTTCGGGGATTCCAAGTTTTGATACCTTCTGTTCGCTTTTTTTTTCTTCATTCTTTACCCTAATGGTGGTTAATGTGGTTAACGTGGCGCCGTGGCAGTGTACATTATAGGCCCAATTCCATTCCAAACGGTGATAATGCGTTGCGAACAAAATTGGAAAGAGACGTTGGCTCGCTCGCACTCACTCACTTCCCGTCATAAATACGAGATTCGCCTCGCCGTTCGGTTCGGTTATCAATCTTCAACCAGTTTACTCACCATCTCGGAATCATTGAGTTTCTTCGCAGGATGTAAAAGTTGGAGCTCCGATAGTACGTCGCCCCGACGGCGAGATTGTTGGCGAACATTGTGCGGTGTTCGTTGATCACACACTTTTTACTCACTTACTAATCCACTAAGCCACCAAGCGATTGAGGCAATGCAAAACCATTCGGAAATTGGGTATACACGTTTTGAAAGTACACGAAGTGTGCGTCTCGCGCATGCAGCAGCAGCAGCAGCAGCAGCAGCTGTACACAGCACAACCTTAGAATGTAAACTGATCTTCTCGCGGAACCGTCTCGGTAGCGTAGTACGGTCTCTGGGAAGTTCTGACCGCTCGTTGCTGTTCCGTAAGCCGCACCACTTCGGGTTGGTCGGTAGACTGCGACTACCTACGTCAGTGTGCGGCCACCGCAAATGCACCCTAACACAGCATGCGCCGGAATGGCAAGGTCGGTGGTCCGGGTGATCGGAAGGCGCACGACGCGGTGTTGTTTGTTTACCTAAAGCTGACGATGCGCGATCAAACAAAAGAAATACTTCTCAAGAACGCGCACGCACCATCCATCCAATCTTTAAACAAGCCTACTCTGCGGGGCGGGCGGGGTTCATGCACTACCACTCTCACAGGTGATCCTGAATGGCGCACGGCGGACAGGCACCTAGTCCTCCCGTAGCGCAACGCACAATGGAATCGGGGAAATATTTTTATTTCAAAACACCTCCAACATTCCATATATATGTTCGTTCAGATGCCGGCAAACACATCAACAAGTGCAGTTCGACTTCGATCGATCCTTCTGTGACGAAAGTTTGTTTCCTCCTCGCGCCGTTGGCTCGTCGGTTCGCTTTGGGACACGACGACACGATATCGATACTCTACGCACGCACGGTAGGATACGGTCGCTACACCACAACGGCGCAACACTAAACTGAGCTTGTGAATGCCGCAGAACGGGCTGTTGTCTCTGCTGCGTACGCATGTTAGCTCACTATTTCCGGTAGGAAAGGATACCTGACGCTCTCGGCGATCCACCGCGTGCTATGATCGTCGTCCATTCGTCATGCTTGGGGAAGTAGAACGTAGAGCAGCGGCCGTCTGCCGTGTACGAACGCCGTACTTGCGCCCCCAGTGGTTCTTTATTGTGGGTCACGTTCCGTGAGCACGCGGCTAGCTACGTTCGCGAGCGAGACGAACACCGGAGGACCGTCTTTGGACGTTCGAGATGCATTAAAACAAGTAGTACAATTTTGGGGTTTGTAAAAGCGTACCCATAACGTGTTCATTGCAAATCATAAAAAATATTGATAGGTCCCCTCTCCCCAAGAGCACACACAGGAATAACGATTAATCATAATCGAGTTACTATCGCGCACTCTCTTTAGCGCCATCAGAAATCATTAATGAAACGTAACATGCACACCGTCGAAAAAAAAAGAAGAAAAATAAATAACGACGACAAAAGAGCATGTAATATCGATTCAACAAGTTCTTTGCCAACTTTTCAGTCACGGTTGACACAACACAAACGCAAGTTGTTGGTTGCGATCGCACGAATCCTGTCCGCATTAATAAACTACCATGCAAATGTTTCTTTGTCAGCGTGGTCCAGCGCCGGGGGGGGACCGGGAAAGGAAGGCATATTAAGGATTAACCGTCGAAGGAACCGTCGAGCTGAGAGCCGAGTTTGGTCCGCTTCTCCCCCGGTCAGCCAGCTATTACGCTGGCGACGATCGATATTCGTCGGCCGTGTGAACCCTGGCTCGATACACAGCTACGTATTACTATGTACGGGAAAAGTAATTGTGCCATGGTGTTTGTTGGGTTCGTCGTTTGTGCCCCTTCGTTCGTTCGTTCGCTCGTTCGTTCGTTAGTTCGTTCCTAATGTGCACTGAACAGGATATCGGCCACACCGCCTCCGCCGACTCGCTGCACCCGTCCCAACCCCGTTCCTTTGAGCTTCTCCCGGCTGTCGTGTTTACCTTGACTTTTTTGCACACTGCATTCGGCGACCCTACCCCCACCACCACCACGCGGTCTGCATGTCCATGACCTTCGATGATGAATTTTGCTTTCCTGTACGTCGCTGTAACGTCGCTTTGGTGGACCCGACCACTGGTCGTGCAATAAATATTAGGAACTGGCCACCAAACGGAATCGCAATACAAATACAATTTAAGCGAGCCATTCGTTGTGCGACGAAAAGGGGGTTGCACACAAAAAAAAATGATTGTACACACATCCCACCCACCGTCGTTTGGGAATGCAGTTCCTTTGAAACCAAAAATGATTGTACAGCAAACGCTCATTTGCACTATTTGTTCTTATAAGATATACAAAAAGTAAAAATATCATATTTTTACAAAACCAGTAAAAAGATAAAATGATATTTTGATTCAATTTTTTAACTACATATTTTTTACTCTTCCTTTTTGTATCTTAAAAATCTTCATATTCGTTAAGCCATATATTTGTCACAGTAAATTGAACTTTTTTCTCTGGGTGCAACAGATCGAGATCATGTATGCGTTTTTACACTAAAGCGCTTTGTAGTATTCTTATTTGTTGGGATAAAAACAAGAAGTATTATGATAGTGAAAAAGAGGCACAATATGTTCACATTACATTCACAACGGAATGTATTGCACGATATTCTACTAGATTATTTAAAAATAATTAATGATTTATTCGAAATGTTCCCTCTAATGATATATCGGAAGCAAGCTTACATCTAAAAGATCAAATTTACCAAACTGTCCAAAGTTTCACTGCTGTTCTAGTTTGGTAATCCTTTTAGAAAGTGTGCTTAGCACGGATTATCTTTAAAATGATAAAAATAAATCCAAAACTATGAAGTGATTCGACACGTTAAAATTGAGTTCGAAATAACGAAAAAACTCAATTAGTGAGTGCCAATCTCAAATGATAGTTAGTGCCAATGACGCCAACTCTTTTTCATCGCACAAAGTTTATAAAAGTCAGTACAATTCTTCGAAAATAGTAAAACAGACACAACCTTACCTTCGATTCGCTCGAATGTACCACGGTTTTTGTACATGGAGCATACCTGTTTTACGACTCTTTCTATATTCTAATACTGTTTGAGATCTTTGAAAACCGTCAATTATCAACCGTGTACATAAATGATTTACCTACATGGGGCATAAACGGTTTGATATACATTTATGACTGGAAAAATAATTTGTAACAAATTCGCGGATAGGGGAGAGTAATTAGATAGGCTTTAGTTATTTTACCCACTTTTTCTTATATCGTTTGTTACCTTTTTAGTTAATGTAAGTTATCGACAGGTTAATCATAGCAAAAAAGTTATATACATTATTTACAAACAAATATGGTTACCATGAGACCATCTTACAACCATTACATATGTTACTAACATTAATATTGGACATTATTTACAATTATTTTTTTTCAAGCAAAAGGAGCAATATAAACAGCATTTGGCAACAGCACGCAAGCGATGGTTGGTTTTGTGTTTTTGCTCAAGCTAACCCCCGTCTGCGACGATGAGGCACAGAACATGGTGATCGCAACATGGTATAGTTTTAATTAAAAGGTCTTCGAGGCACGGCGAAAAACGGTGCCACTTAAAATTTGTTTGAATTGAGATTCCTTTTTTTTCAAACAAAAAACAAATCGCTGTGAAGTGATTCACAAACGAACTTACTAACGTACGCGATCGTTAAAATTCATCGCTAGGTTTCGTTTACAAGAGGACACCCGTGGGAACTTATGCACTTTATTTACAAACAACAAGCAACTTTTGTTTTGTAACAACAATTAGCTCAAACCGTTCAGCGAGCTATCAACATAAATAGTGTGAAAAGTGGGCAAGTAATAAACTGATCGTTGTATAAATAAATGCTCATGGAGCGATCACCACCCGGTGCCCGTGGACATTGAGGTTGGCTTGAGCAGAAGATGCCGTGTTTCTTAGGCAAGCTAATGGGAATGGTGAGAGAGAAGAAAAAAAAATGACGGAACAATTCATATACACAAGCAGCTAGTAAAAAGAGCATCCAGCAATGAACGATTTTAGAAACAATTGGGTCGGGGTCAGGTCGGTTTGATGTGTTGGGGTTTTTTTCTTCTCTGATTTATACGTGAAACCACATTCCGTACCGCGAAAAAGTAGGAAGAACAGAAGCGTGAAACATAAGCAAACGAAGGAAAGATAGCTTTTCTCTCCGCGTAACCCAACCACACCCAACAAAGCCGACTACGCGGCACCACCTACCTTTCACCATCCTCGCCTGGGGCTGCCGTCGCCGACGCTGCCACGTCCTCACTCCCGTCGCCGGCAACGGTTCCAGCCGTAGCGCCGGACACAGCCGACAGTAGTTTCGCCTCGGATGATAGCGTATCGCCGGACACACTTCCGGATGCTGCGGCCGTCGACGTTGATGGTGAACCGGCCACAATGCCGACGACACCGGCCGTTGTTCCGTTCGATGTGATGCTGCCACCGGTGCTGGTCGTCGGACCGGTGGCGGAACCGATCACCGATTCACCGATGACGGACGCAGAAGAAGCACCAGCAACCGCACCACCGGTTTGTGGAATTATCTGAGCGGAGGAGGAGGTCACCGGTGACGAGGTGGCCGTTGGGGAGGAATTCATAAGCGGATCCGCGGCCGTCGGGGCGATCGCCGATACAGAGCCAGCTGTATCGTGGATGCTAGCGGTACCGCCGGACGGGGACAGAATGGCGGTGTTGCTACCGTCTGCCCCGGGGACGACGCCGATCGCGTTCTCGATTAGGGACGTGGGCACGACGACGGGTGAGTTGGTTTGGGAACCGACTTGCTGCTGATGGGCCTGCTGCTGATGCTGCTGGGACTTAAACTGCTGGTGGGGCGAGGGGAAGCTCGATTGGATCGACGGATTGTTGATGATGATGTTCATCTCCTGTGATGTTGGGATCGATGCGACCAACGGTGGAAGAATGTTGCTGGAAGAGACAGCGTTGCTGCTGGGTTGTGGCTGTTGCTGCGGCTGCGGATGCATCTGAATGTTGCTCGGAAGGGTAGCACCATGCACGTGATGCTGGTGTGGCAGCGGATTCGTGGCCTGCTGCTGGTGTAGGTTCAGATCGGCCAGGTTGTTCATCGTGTGCGGATAGTATTGCGATTGTCCTTGCTGCGCGTACTGCGGTGGTGGTGGTGCAACAGTGCCGGGATGCGTCGGCTGGCCACCGCCCGCCAGTGCATTCTGAAGCTGCGACTGAGGTAAACTGTGGGGTATGCCACCGCCACCCTGACCAGAAGTGTTAGTAGACTGTACGTGACTAGTAGTGGTGCCGGTGTTGAGGGTGGCGCCACCAGCGAGCGGAAGATTTAGACTCTGTCCAGGAGATTCGTTGTTTAGCAGTCCGAGCACAACGCTGTTCACATTGGAAGCGGTGGACGTCGTGGTCGAGACGGCACCCGAGCCCATCACAAGCGCCGACGATGAGTTTTGCATCACGTTCGGGTGGAACTCCACCTCACCGCTCATCACCGCCGGTCCGTCCGACGGTGCGTAGCTGGAATTGTCGTTTAACCCGACACCACTGTCCTGCGTGGCAGCGGTGGAAGCATTCGGAACGCCACCGCCACCACCAACGCCCACCGTCGCTTCGTTGCCTTCCGCTGTACCCGACACGCCAGAGATTTCCTTGCCCTGCTGCAGCGTCGTATGATCCAGATAGTCCATACACACCCACCGGCCACGCTTGAACGGTTCCGTGCTCTCGATCTTAACCACCTTAAACCGCTCGTTCCGATGGTGCAACTCCTTCCCGTCGCTCATGTCACCTTTGCCGTGTCCCATAATGTTGATCCCACCGTCAGTCACGCTGACGTGCATCGCGTCCGCTAACACCTCGCCACCATGCGTCCGATCGGTCGGTGCTACGATCGCCAGTCCGTACTGCGAGCTCGTAGGGATGACCGGCACGCTACCGATCGCGTTCGTCCCAAAGAACACGTCCTCCTTGCTAAACGTGTCCTCCGAGAAGCTGGGCGTTTCGTTCTCGAAGTCCGTTATCCGGCTGTTGTCGTCCGTGTGCGACTCGTCCAGATCGTCCGCCGAATCGTCCCCATTGTCCGCACTGTGCTTGCCCGGTCCGACGATCACGGACGTGATCGTGAAGGAAGAAGTCTTCCCTGCGGTATTAGGAGGACCTCCACCGCCACCACCGGCCGCAGACGAGCTGGCACTCTTCCGGGAAATACTGTTTGCCGATCCGGACGAGTTAAGCATACCGCTGCTGATCGAGTTTTCGTTACTTCCGAGGTTTCCGTTCCCACCGACGGTACTGCTACTGCCACCGCCCATCGACGTACCGGTGGTACCGGTGCTGCTGTTGCTGCCGCTGACACTGTGGTTCATCGACGAACCGTTGCCAGTGCCCGGCCCTCCTCCTACTCCTCCTCCACCCAAGCGTAAACTTTCACTCGTAGTCCGGTGAATTACATTAGTGTGATGTTTACTTCCACCCATCTTGCCCGTTCCGCCCATGTCCATCGACTTGTGGTGATTGTGGTGATGATGATGGTGATGATGGTGATAATGGTGCATTCCAGCACCTCCAGTTCCGGTGATACCGCTTCCACCGACCGTGACCTTTGACTGTGCTGGCGATGTTGGCGGCAGACTATTGGAGACACTGTTTTCGGCCATTACGGAACCGTCCGTTTGCTCTGTTCGGAACCCCTTGCCCAGCGCGGGGAGAGAGGGGAAGAGAACGGCACACCGCAAGCAACCGGGCGTCTTCTACTTCTTCTTGCACACCGACTCGCACACCGATTGTCACGAAAGTTACGATATCACGCACACACACACACAATGTAACAGCGAGGCAAATAAATCACACCTCACTATACGCACACGCACACACACACACGACTGCCGATTCTTCGTGTCACGGTCTCCGAGCCAAGAAACGTGTTTTGTCGATCGGATGTTTTGACAGCTCACTCGAGCACACGGGCGCCGTGTGTTGGTGGTGGTGTGGCAGTGCGGTGTGGTTGTGTGTATTTCACTGCTATTTGCTGCTAGTAACTCCACACGCACCTATATCTAGTAAACACTTTTATTTTTATTCTGCCTTCTAACTGCCCTGTGTCACACACTCTGTCGCGAACGAACACAAACACACACACACGCACACACTTTTTCTCTATCTGGATGGCAGCTGGAGAATCTTTTGTGTGTCGGTCGCGTCGCCCAGCTCTCGGATCGATTATTCCATTGCGGTTGGGTTTTTTGTTTTCTTCCTCTTCTCTTGCATGCTATTTTTCACCACGATGCCACGATGATGACACGACGTCTCCCGGAGGGGTTGGCGGAGGCACGTACAGTGGTATACGTGGCTTAGTGATCAGTGGAAAACATTTCCTAACCACTGCCGGAGAGAAAGCACACACGGGACTCCAACTCGAGACAATACACGATTCATTCAGGCGCGATTCATCAGAGAACTTGTTGTTGCTGCTGTTGCATTGGGTGATTCCTGAGGAAAGGAAACGGGTTTACAACCTGGGGTTGGAAGTTATGCATGCAAAACTTTCGTCTCACAATTCGGTGGTACCGAGATTAGCATGATGGTACACGTTTGTTTGCTTCTTTTACTTTGTTGCTGTTTCACTTTGAATTCTTTTCTCACATAATTCGTCACAAACAAACACGCACACAATCAAAAATACACACTACTCACTTTCGCAATGCTTCTCTGTGCGCACGATTTTTCGCTGCTTACATCGACGATTGAATGTTGCTGCTGCTGTACAAGCTGATGGAAAACTAGACAACAACAACAACAACATTAAAGGAAAAGTAGAGGCCGTGAGAAGATCAATAATCCTTTCCTACTGCTGCTGCATTCCTTCCTTTTTTTCTCTCTCTCAGCCTCTTCTCTTCCACACTACCCTTCCCCAGCGCTTTCCATACCTATCATTACGAACCCCTATACACACAGCTGCCTTCTTCTGTCAAATGCACTGACGTTTTTCATTCAACTCGCGCACACATACCACTGCACCACGCACGCACGTACTACGCACGAGCTGAACATTACACACACACGCGCGCTGTATCGACAATTACGAATGAGCGCACCATGCATTTCTCCACCCCTTGCTCACTACGTATTGCCCCATTCCCATCCATACATACACTCGGCCGAAACGCAGTGGCCACTAAAATTATGCCAAACTTTCTTCTCTCCGGTGTCTGGTATGCGTTATGCGCTGCACTGCTTGAAACCACCCCGTGGATGTCGTCGTCACACCTATCCAGGACAAAATATCTCGAGTTCATGCACTTACGGACCAACACCTTGTCCGTCAGGGTACTACGAGGGGTGAGGGAGGGCCCCTCGGCAGCTGATGGCATTTAACCATCAAATGCAAATACTCTAGGTCATTGGCAGTGCAGGGCAGGAGAAACAAAACACGCCATTTCCGATTTTCACAACCAACCCACCCAGGAACGAACTAGCGCTCCGACGGTCCCTGATTTCCTTTTTTTCCAATGTGACACGGACCCTATCCAAACGGGAGATTGATCCTTCTTCTTGCTTGTTGTTCGTCGTATTCGCGCACTGACGGCCGTCTTTCGCCTCCTGTTGCCCGTCGCCTTCGTCGTTGTCGTCGTAGTTGTCGTGCTCTCTTCGTCACCGCGATAGTCACTTGCCTAATAATAATCTGCTCACAGCAAATGCTCCCGCACGCACTATTACGCACCGGAAGATGAACAAATCGAACGCAACCACAGTGCGGTGGAGTTACACTTGCTCAAAACAATTGTCTCGGCAGAAGTCCGATACGAGAAACTTGTTTAATATTGACGAAATCGAGAGCAAAAATTTTCCACACGGCAGCCATATTCGTTTTTTGCAACCGTTTTCAACTCGGGTTGGACAAAGGGAAGGCCATGCGGTCACGTGGAAGACGTTTAACGAAAACAAATTTGATT
>JXXA01004677.1:0-10255 GCA_000956255.1 Anopheles punctulatus | reverse complement strand
GCAGCAGCAACAACAGCGCCGGCCCCCCTCATCATCACCATCAGCAACAGCAGCAACAGCAGCAGTGCGACCACAGCCAGAAGACCGCTGCTACCGCTTCCGATGCGCAGGAAGTTAGCCGAAACTTTGTATGTCCTTGTGCACTGTGCTGGGTTTATAATTTATTAACTTATTTTTCAGACCAAAAAGTCCAAAGGTGGTGGTGCAAGTGGCGGCAAGCCATCCTGTCATGAGCCAGCGGGCGGAGCCACATCGAACGCGTTCCCGAAACAATCGGCAGCGGCGTCGGTGACTTCAGCATGCAGCGCTTCAGCAAACAAAGAGCAAGCCGCAGCTGGATCGCAACCCAACCAGCACCAGCCACAGCAACGGCAGCAGCAATCGCAGCAACCGCAGCAACAGTCCCAAACCCCACCAAAGTCGCCGACCCAGTCACAAACACAGCAACCGCAGCAATCGCAGAAACAGATCCAGGTGTCGCAGTCGGAAAACTCCGACTGCGGTTACGGGACGCAGGTGGAAAAGGAATCCATATCCACCTCCAGCAACGAAGATGACAGTCCGCACCAGAAACCGGTCCATCAGAAGCCACCCTCCAACCAGAAGCAACGTTTCAACGCGGCCAACAAGCAGCGCAATGCGGTCTCGGTGCAGGAGAAGAAGGAACTGCGCCGCAAGAAGTTGGTCAAGCGGGGCAAGAGTAACATGTAAGTAGATTGGAAGGTGGGAACGGAAGGAAGGGAACACGAAGCCGGGGGATTCGGATTTCATAACCTACCTTCCGCTTTGCTTTACACACCCAACCAGCATCAACATGAAGGGTCTGATGCATCACGTCCCAACCGACGACGATATATCGCACATCCTGAAAGAGTTCACGGTCGATTTTCTGCTCAAAGGATACGGCTATCTGGTGCACGAGCTGCACACGCAATTACTATCGGATCTGGTAAGTGTTCCTCCGAGATGCGGTTTGTTTAATTGACGGTGAAATGTAGGAGCGACCCCCAGCGACTTATGGTTGAGTGTTACGCTCGGCAGGTTTAACCCTGGTGGAGTGAGGTCCGAGAGTTTAATTGCGAAACATATCCGGGTGGAATAATGGATGATCCATTTGCTTGAAGCCTTTCCATTTTCTTTAATTTTCCCTTTTAAAGCATTTTCTTAGCAAATAAAAAATGTAAGCTAGGAATGGTTTAATTGGACTGAAAATGCACCTAATAAAAGTGTATGACATTTCGATTGCATTTTCTTTACAACTTTATTTTCATCTTCACTTTCCACACGGCGCAGCAAGTGCAAATCGATACGTCGCACTTTTTCTGGCTGGTGACTTACTTCCTCAAGTTTGCCACCCAGCTCGAGCTGGATCTGGAGCACATCAACAGCGTCTTGTCGTTTGACATCATCAGCTACCTAACGTACGAGGGCGTGATGCTGTGCGAGCAGCTGGAGCAGCTGAGTCGGGCGACCGAAACGGACATAAAGCCTTGTTTGCGGAGGATTCACTTGGTGAGCGACATTCAGCGCAGCGGTTGAAGCAGCGAGAATCCATTTTTATTGTGTACATTTATCATTGGCCGAACGGTTTAGGTTGTTACTGCGATTCGAGAGTTCTTGCAGGCGCTTGATACGTACAAGAAGAGTACACACCTGACGCAGGTAGGTGGCCGGGCGGCTTACAGTTTGTGGTTTGCGGCTAGGAAGGTGGATTAGGAGTTTCATTGTTTCGAAAAATTTCCCCACCCGCTCACCAGGAGGACAAAGAGAAGCTGAAGCTGCTACAGGTGCAGATAAGCTGTACGGAGGATTTGCGGTGCTTGTTTGTGCTTTTGTTGCGATGCTATAACCCGACCATCCAGAGCCGTCAGTATCTGCAGGATTTGATAGTGACCAACCACACGCTGCTGCTGCTGATCGATGGAGTCCGAGAGCCGAGCAGCGATAGCGCACCGGGCGAGATGCTGGGCCACATTAAACAGTAAACGAAACAAACAAACACACTCGAAACACTCCCGAACATGAACTTCGCAAATGGAAGGCTCCTTTCCAACTATGATGAATTAATTTGCTGAAACAAACTAATCGATTGCGTGCGTGCGTGCATGCGCTTGCCCGTACGTTTTGTTTGCGCTGTGTTTCAGGTTTGCGACGGTCGAGATAATGCATCAGTATGGGTTGCTGCTGGAAGACTTCCGTGAAAACGGTGCGTTTGTGAACGATTGTATCTTCACGATGATGCACCACGTGGGCGGCGATTTGGGCCAGATTAACGTGCTGTTTCAACCGAGCATACTGAAAACGTACTCGCAGATCTGGGAGACGGAGTACGAGCTGTGTGACGTAAGTTTGGGCGGATTTGTGGAATTAGCTATTGTTGTGAAACCGATTGGATTTTTGTTTTCTCCCTGCTCTTAGGACTGGTCGGATCTGATAGAGTATGTTATACACAAGTTCATCAACACACCGCAGCCGGCACCGCTGACACTGTCGACGACGCTGCCGGAAATCAGCACGCAGCTGCTGTCGAGCAATCTGCTCGTTACCTGGACGCAGGAGGAGAAAGACTCCCTGCACTGGTACTACGTGCAGTGCCGGCAGAGCAAGTGCGTGGTGGCGGACATTTTGAAGCTGTTCCAGGAAAACGGGAACCAACAGAAAACGCGCCCATCCATCATCGAGCAGCTGCTGGAGCAGAACATTATCACGCTGATCCAGTACGACGATCTGATGAAGGTGGAGAATCCGGACTACGAGCGTAACGTCCAGACGCCGGCCCTGTCGGTGGCGTCCGCTGACTCGCCCAAACCGGAGGACGGCGACTCGAAGTCGTTGTCGAAGGCGGTGGACGACATACAGGTGTTGCGCGATCGGCTGCAGAAGGAAAACCGGGGCAAACTGATCGCATGGCTGCAGAAGAGCCTGCTCGACTGCTGCTTCGTGAAGATGAATCTGCTGAGCGGTAACATCTACGTGGCGGCAGGTATTAGCAGCAGTATGGGGGTGGTCGTGATGGAACCTGTTTCGTACCATTGCATCTGTAAGTGTACTTTAGTTAGACCTGGATACGGAGGTGTAGCATTTCTAACACGACGTTGCATTTGTTCGTGAACAGTGAAAAAGAAATCGATCCCGGTGGTACCCTGGAACCAGGATCAGTTTGCGATCCTGTCCTACCAGCCGTTCATCCTGCTGCTCCACAAGCTCGGCTTCCATCTGCCGGCTGATGCGAAGAAAATGTTCGTACGCATCCCGGAGTTCTGGACGGCGGACATTCTGTACAACATCGCGCTCAAACTCGGACCGCTGGACAAATGTAAGTGCTGCGGCATCCGTGATGTCGCCCGGATTCACCAGATATCCAATAAAACTCCCGATCCCGATGCACTCCCTGCCCGCCCGCCTGACCGCCCACCTGCCCTGCCCTGCCCTGCCTACCCAACAAGGATCTTCAAATCAATAAACGTCTTTCTCTTTTTTCTCTTCTTCTTCTTCTTCTGTGTCTTTTGCTGCATAATCGCCCTCCCGGTGGACGCACGGTGCTGCTTCTATCACTTCTCGCTCGCTCGCTCGCTCGCTCACTCGCTCACGCTCCTTGCCCTGCGGGTCCGTGTAAACAGCGATTCTCAAGTTCGATCTCAAGTACCTCAACAAGGTGCTCTCGATGGAGACACAAGCTAAGGCCGACCCTTGCCCGCCGAACGATGCTCGGTTAGAGAACTTTGGATTATCAAGGTCCAGTTAGCCAAGTCCATACCATCTCAGGTTAACTACTTTCGGTTTGATGTTTTAGGACCGCGTCAGGGGTCGCGAAAGGCGTCACCATTCCATTACACATGCACATTCTCTTTCTCACTCTATAAATATATATCGACGCAAGGCGCCTGTACGCGACTTCTGACCGCAGGCACTGCCGCACGCAACGACACCTTTGCCAGGGTGCTCGTCGTGGCCGTGCCTGTGCTTAAAACTATCATATCAAAATCTTGTGTTCGTTTTACGTTTGTATCTTCATTTGATTGTGTTTTGTTTAGAGTATCATAGAGTGTAGCTAGTAGAAATCAAGAACATCATGCAGATACATGTGTCATTAAGTGTTCATATTGTGCAGGTTAACAGAACAATGCATGCACCCATAGGCCGTAGTTTCCAAAAACCCATTCAAAGCCTACCTGTACGCTGTCGCATTCATCAAGCGTGAGTGCTCGCTGGCGGTGTGATGCGATGTAGCGATCGTTGAATGTGAGGGTATTGCCGGAAAAGCGCTCCTATTTAATTACGAAATTTTGCTAGAGCAGGTGGGAAATTGATACACCATAAAAGGATCCTGATTATTCCCGAACCGTCAATCATTTTCCAAGACAAGGCATTCAGTAAACGTAACAAATTCACTCACCGTATTCGACCGCAATCCATCATACCGTCAGTGCCGTGCCATGTTGTCAGCTGCAACAGTTTTCCACGCGAGTTTTCCCCCACCCAATTGGAGCCCACTGATAATGGTTTCTTTCTCTCTTTTGCTTCCTTTCCGCCTCAATACAGATTCACCCCACAAATCACTACTAACTGGCTCGATGTAGTGATGCGCAATAAGGCACTGCAGAGGTAAGTGGGTTGGCGTACACTCATTAGCCAAATTGTTGCAATAAGTTGACACAATCGGGGCGGGGTAGATTTGGTGGCCAAATCGATCGCTATCGAGAGCTTATCGCACCGTTCGGCGAAACCGAAAATCTGGAAGCGTTATCGCTGCCATGAAGATGCTGGGGTGGTGGGTGATCTGAATTTTCTACCAACTTCGTTCGTTTCGTTCTCCAACACAGCAAGCGTAAATTAGATTTGCCCGGTCCGTCAAAGGTTATCGATACGGCCAACGCCACCCATCCGAGCGCAACCCTGAAGTCGGGCGGTAAGCCGGCGGCCCAGTCGAAAATGCTGCACGACCTTTCGATCATCGTCGAGTCGAACGACGACGACGACGATGACGCGCTGCCGGCGGACGAAGACGACGGGCTGGACAGCTCGGAGGTGCCGGTGCTGGAGGAGCACGACGTCGTCAGGTAGGTGGCCGGGTGAGGCACTATCAACATTATGCTTTATGCGCGTTTTTCACCCCCGGAGGGGGTCCGCAACCCTTTCGTGTACTCCTCCGTGGGCCCGTGGGAGGCAACGAGGGAGGCATAAATTATTCGTTCAATCAATTTTCCAGTGCGAATCGATTTGTTCAAACTAAAGCGACCGTCATCGATGTCGCGCGGTGCTTTATGTGCGTTGCATCGGAAGGTCACGCGGTGGGACGGGTGCAGTGCGGTGGTGCGGTTGACACTGTCCAGCCTCACGACATGACTTTGCTTTCACATAAAGTAACACTTTTTGAGCAGTGAACGCGTACGCCCGAGTGATCAATCGAGCGGACAAATTATGCCCCAGCAGCCTGAGACAGTCGATGGTTGGCTCTTGTGTGATGTAGTGCATTATTTAGGCACGCCAGCGTTGTACGATGGGGAAAGGTGCGGACATAATGTGGTATTTTTCAAATTTTTCTCGCATCAAACTCACATTTTGCTTTGAGTTGAGCTTTAAAATCTCGTGGTTGATTTGGGTTACAATACCTATTTTGTTATTTATTTCAAGCAGTAAATTAAAATTAAAAGCATGGTTTTAATTTTTTTGTTTTTAATTTCTTAATATATTTCTTAATATATTAAGAAATTTATAAAAAAATAAATGGAAATCAGTTGTTTTTAAA
Source organism: Anopheles punctulatus (assembly GCA_000956255.1). NCBI lineage: Eukaryota > Metazoa > Arthropoda > Insecta > Diptera > Culicidae > Anopheles > Anopheles punctulatus. The sequence goes on along the minus strand of JXXA01004677.1, from coordinate 4,506 downwards.
TCTTAACATTAAACATAGCTTTGTTTTAGGTCTTTAATTAATGTGAAATCTTACTACGCACAGGTTACATCATGCAATCATAACTATATATGGCATTAACAATATAAGATGATAATTCATTACTTTGTCTAGTAATAAACAATAATGCGATAGAATTAGGTTTATATTTATTGTTGATTTTTTTATTTTGCCGAATCAAAATAGCAATCACAATATTCGTGCAATACTACAGGTCTAAATTGCCAATCCAATCCAATCAACAATTTGTTATTAATGTTAAATGTGCGAACATGTAAAAAAATGTGAAGAGAAATGAGGTTTTTGGAAAAAAAATATTTTGAGGGTTGTGGATTAATTACTGTTTTAAACGTATGTAAAAAATGTGATCTATTTGTTTTTAAAATATAGTTTCTTTAATTCAAAGTTCACACAGCTGGCTGGTTTTTTTCTGAGTGAAATATCTTAGTCGCAATAATTTGTTATAAAAATCAATTATTAAGATCATGCGTACTGTATTAAGTTTTATCTTATCATCAGTCACATATAGCTGGACGGGAAATTTGTTGAAAAGAGACATCTAAAGCAACAACTGTTCTACGACTGGTTGACCACAGGATCCCCACCGTGCGCCATGCAAAACCAAAACGCCACTCTAAAATATGATGTCCACGCGAGTCCGCGGCTGATTTTGTTTCTCCGTGTGGCGACGGGCGGATGGAAATGTTCATTTAATGGTGATTTATTTCCTATAACCATCGAGCAGTGAACGCGCACCTTCGGCCGAATCGCACGAGTCACGTGTGGGGCAGTAGGCTATCCGTGCCCGTTTGATGCTTGAACATGATTTATGTGCCCACGAGCAGTGTGGCAGTGTAGCATAATTGATTGCTCCCGGGGTTTGCACGAGATTCGTGCTCCAGTGGCCCACTGCTCCTGGGGTTATGATATATTTATCTTAATTTAGTTAGAAGCGTTAGAGCTTATGGGGAGCTGAGTTCTGACACCTAGTAAACGCTGAGCTTAATTATCACCTGGACTAGATTACGATCTTCCTTTTTCCTATGACTCTGCCCTTATCCTCGCAGCGCCTGCGAGACCGCTTCCGTCGCTTCGGATCTGACGCGCATGTACGTGAGCGACGAGGACGACAAGCACGACATCGTTCCACCGATACTGTGAGGAGATGGGCCGCATCCGAATCGAGATGGACCGAATGCAGGGAGCGTCGAAATTAGTTACCACTCTGCGCCATCCCCCTCCAAGTGCCCCGGATGTTTATTCAGAACGTTTTTCCGGCGAAACCGGAGGTGACTAGATTAAACCATTCTAAATTCTGCATCCGAATGTGCCCGATCTAACGCACACACAAATGGACACGGAGCGATTGATTCCGGCACTTCACAGCAAAGCCTTCTGTCAACGAAGAAAATAGTCCAATTCAACGAAAATCAAATATTCGCGAGCCTGATGATCAAACGCAGCATCGAGCAGATGACGGTTGAACAACATCTCGGCTAAGCTCATCGAACCACCGTATCGTTAGCTCACCGGAAATAGCATGCTAAATGTTTAATGATTGTTCAAAGTTTATTACATTAAGCGCTACCCATGCTCAGCCTGAGCTTGCAGGATAACCACACGCCTACACGCATACACACAGATCAGCAGAATTCGTTTACTATTCTCTACTGCTGCCACTCCCTAAGGGCAGTGTTCGGTATAGTAGATGTGAAAACAGTATAAATATTCACCTAAAACACTCACATTCGCACGCTCAGATGTATCTTAATGTTGATAACTGTTGCTCTCCATCGGCTGTAAAATTCAAAACGGGGGAAATCAAGACCCGATTGGATCCTCGAAAAAAATCGTTTAATAGATTTGCAAGAGAAGGTTTGAAGTGAAGGCCGTGCGTTAAAGCTGAGGGGAACACGAGACCGCGGGTAAGGGATTGGCGTGAAGTGAACAGGGGGCAGCTGTTTGGTGAATGGATTACTATGACGTTACCCACTTTTTATTTTCTAGTTGTAATGGTATCCCTAATGCGATGCATCTGCTGTGCTGCGCTGCAATGCAGCGTTTTAAGTCACCGTTTTGTTACCGTTCGTTTGCATAGTGCCAACGTGTGTGTATGGCAAGGATAGTGACGGCGGCGTCGGCTGCGTTGTCGTCCGCATCAGAAAGACTGTAAGGAATCCTGGAACCAATCCAAGTGCCACGTGAGAAACATTTGACATAGGGTACAAATCATGTAGCAACTGGTGGCCCAACTGGTGGTTACCTTGGGGCAATATTTGTCGCGCGTAGTTTGCCCAAAGCGAAAGCGGTCCGAACCCAAACGGCAAGGATTGGCACCCAGACAGCAGGTGGTGGTGAGGTGGGTGGTTGAGTTTAGGCAACGATATCATCCCTTTAGGGGTTTAGCCTTTCAGTGAAAATGGCGCTACATCGCCCGCGTAGGAGTCTACAGAATGAAAGAGGTATTATATTTTGGTAGGAGGTTTTGAGATGATGATGGGGGCGCATGCAGCACACAAACCGGGGTACGGTACGAACGAATCGTAACAAGAGCTTTTTTATAATAGCACGAGCGCCGCGCATGCAGTGTCACTGTAACGCCGCCGTTGCGATAGCATAGTTTCTGTACAACAGGTTAAACATGAGCAGGAAAATATATGTAGTTATTTGTGGACAAAGTGGTGGATGCGATGGATTTCACTTCAAGTCCGAAAGGATGCTTCATCTCCAGACAAGGTAGGTTCCCTTTAAATGAAAGCAAGCTTTTTCTTTTCTTACTTTTTTGTGTTTTCCAAGCATATTCATAGATTAATATTTTGAATAATTTATTATCCTTCCTTTTTGATCATTAAAATATTACGTATTTTATACAAAATTTCGCACCAGCTTGTTCAACGCTTATCAAACACTTCTATAATAATTTTTTTTCTCAATTATGTTTTCTTATAGAAATTTAATACCATGCTTAAGGTGTTATAAAAAAACAACAAAATTTTAATAACTTTCTTATGTTTTATTTTTTTGTAGTATTAAACTGTTTTTTTTTTTTCACAAGTTTCATCCTTTTTCCTTTGTTTTGCTTTGATTACACTCTCACGTACTACAAACTGATATTTTTTTATGCAATTCATCGAAAGAAAAAAAAATGAAGTATCTGATGCAGCAAATAAAAAAAATACTAAAATAAAAATTCATTTGCAAAAACCTTCTCAAATCGCACTTTATACGTTAAAAACCCCCGTTTGAAAGGTAGGTCCAAATTCCTTTGCGTAAAGAAAAAGCGTTCGAATTCCCATGCGTCCCCAATGAACGTAACAATTTGACATGTACACTACATCCACTGAAGCTGCATTTTGTTCATAAATTATTTGTTCGACAGCTTACCGACAGTCTGCACGTGCATTCGGACACGATTCGCTACGCGCTATGAGTCATTTCGCAGACAGGTCAAGAGGCAAAAACTAAACCCGCACCACCACCACCGAAACAACCCCCATCGTGACGGACCACGATGCCCCGAGTGGCAGTCGGCAAAGGATTCGCATTATCTGATCGGTTCGCGACAAGCAATTTCTTCCATCTTTCGCCACCATCAACACCCCTCCCCGGTTGACTGGTTGGCGGGCAAATGAAGGGTTCACCTCCCGGTCACCGCTAAACATGTGTACGAAATTGAAACTTCAACCCGTCTTGGCGTGCGCAAATCGTACCGCTGCCACCGTTTTCGCAGTGGTCCACCGCACAAAAACAAACTCCCTAGTGACCGGGGGTTGCATACGACGACCAGGTCCAGGTCCCAGGGACGGGGACCACCGGTGGCCATGTCTAATTGAAAAATCGTGACCAATCGTATGGGGGAGCCTGTATATATACGTGTATTTTTTTTTGCTTCACCCCTTCAGACTCACCGCTATCCAAATGTCACGTACATCTGAAATCGCATGCTAATGACCGTGTTGTGCGCCGGTTCGGTATCAGATACTGCCAAAACCGCGATGCCGACGGGCTGCTCCGGTCCGGTCAATTGGTAATGGACGCTTGTGAAACGAATCGTCCCCGTCGGGAGTCGGTACGCGCGCAGGAGCACCAGCGACCAGGACACACTTGTGCGCGGGTCAGAGTCCGTCCGTGGGGGTTTAACTGATGACACAAGATTGAACCGGCCACTGATGGCCAGGGCGCAGCTAACGAGGCCCTGTCGATTGCAGGTCGATCGGTAGCAGTAGCCTCAACAGAAGCAGCAGCAGCAGCAGCTATCGGAAATCGCATTACACCACTGGTGGAGCGATCCGTTTTCACTTCTCAACGTCGCTATGTCTGTCCGGTGGTTCATAACGACTTGGCACTGGGGTCACTCCACACAATTGACCCACCGAGTGATAGGTCTGTCCCAGACAGTGCAGGGAAAGGCTTGGCTTTTTGTAAGGGTAATGAAGTGCTCACTGTACGACGATCGTTTGAAGTAAGATGTTAAATATATTTACAAAT
>JXXA01004676.1:0-12084 GCA_000956255.1 Anopheles punctulatus | reverse complement strand
TCAAGCAACAGAAAATCGGTTTAATATTACATAATTCTGATCGAACCTCGAACGTTATTAAAATCTCAGCTCGTCTGACCAACCCTATGGTCATGGCATTGTTGTGGAAAGTTTTTTAATAAATCTCTTTCAGCTACATTCTTCATGCGCGGCCGTCGGAAAAAAGGAAACGATGCATTTTTTTTACACGGGAAAGCCAATCGGAAGCACAAATCCAATAAAGATGTTTATTTAATTTAATTGACAATTGACGCAGCACACCACGTTTTCCACAGTGTGCATCGATGAACGTTCATTCTCGTTTGGCTCGCTTTGGTTGTTCGAGCTGATCACGCTCGTCATCGGACTGTTTCCTGTTGCCCACAAAAACGGCAGCTCATTTAAAGAGCGAACAGAGGAGTCTGCCATGCAAAACGGTAGCAGTCGAGGTTCAATCGAGCGCGACCGTGTCGGAAATCGTCTGGAGCGGGCGCGTCACAAGAAGTCTGCTGCGTCTAGCGGCCACGAAGCTCGTGAACATGAAAGAGTTCTCTCCAACGCGGAGGGCCAACCACCGTCGGGAGGATCGGTTGAAGTCGAAAATTTAATTTGCCCTTCAACCGCGTCCCCGACCCGTTTCGCGCAGTCTTTCTGGTCAGTAATATAAGAACTGTCGAAAGGAAACTTTCCGCGCCGGGACGGGTCAGGCGAAGTTTTGTACGGGTCCTTGGAGTGTTTTTTTTTTGTTCATCGCCGGTTCACTGGTCCTATTTCACGGCGCGTAGTAGCTTCTTGTTACGGGACGATCACGGTAAAAAGGGTAGAAAGCGGTGGTCCAGGGGCCGCGAGCGCGTGAAGGCCAGTTCGTTAAGGGAAAACTTTTGCGCCGGACTCATTTTCGTCCTCTTTTTTGGTGTATCCGCGCACACCATTTTTCCATTTTTCATGCTGCTGTTGCTGCCATTGCGGATGCTACTGCTTTTGTATTCCGCTCGTCGTTAGTGTCTTTATCCATTTTGGTGCGACTGAGTGAGGCGCTCAACTTATTTTTGAGCTGGATGTCGTCGTCGTCTTCGTCGTTGTTGTTGTGTTGTATGCTGTTAGATTTTTCGGGTTCTTTGAAAGCCGTCGGAGGTCATGGCGGTTTTTCGGCAAGGTAGAACATGGCACGGACATGCTGAAATAGCCTTCATCATGTTTAAACTTTAGCGCAAGTAAATTGTTGGTAAATGATGGTGCGCAAAGCGCGAGATAATTATTCGTGCAGCCAAGTACATACTGGGGAGGACAGAAGAAAGACAGCGGGTTTAAGAACCCTTCAACGTTCCGCACAATATCTAGCGCCAAGTGGAATGGGAATGGGTCGTTTAAATGTCCCCGTGGCCACGCAAACATTGAACGATGACCACGGCAAGATGAATGACCGGGCTGCCTGCTGCGTTTCAGCGTAAATGGCTTCTTATGATGATGATCGCACTGAGTGCAAGCACAATACGATGGATTTAGGTTTCGTGGTAAAGTTTTCCCACGCTTTTGAGCGTTGGAAAACATTTTCTTTGACGGATTATTGAACTCTAAAGTTGAGTAATGAGATTTTGGGTTGAAAAAAGTTTTGTTTGGACACGTTTATTACAGGGAGGGTTATAGAGTGTTTTGACTGCGAAGTCTTGCAACGATTGATTGAACAAAAAATTTGTGTTTTTTATTTCTTCATTAAAAATGTTTTACAATAACAAGAATACAAGAATGATTCTTGCTTGAATGATGAATTATGAAAAATAATACCAATTGTGAAGCGTAATAATTATTCATGACGAGGATTGAACGGTTTGAGGAATAATAATCGTTGAAAATGGTCTATTTACATTGAAATTTTGAATCGTTCGTGCAGCTTCAAGAGAAAGCTGTACGTTACCTAGGAAGATGGCAGTGAATAATACCTAAAATGGAGTCACGCATGTTTATTAATTTTAAGGATAAATTTAGACTATGAATGTCGAATTTCAACGACGCGATAATTAGTGTGAAGAACATAATATAATTGAAATAATTTCATGAATTTATCAAACTTAAATGAGTATGAATGAAAACAATTCGTTGCATGTATTAATTGTTATACATTTTAGTTTTCTGAAAATTAGACCTCGCAAAAGCGTAAAAAATACTCAACAAAATCAACAATTATGCTAGCACTAATGATTATGAATAATTTTTATACGAATAACAGCTCACGCTCTCTTTCTCTCTCTCTCTTCCTCCTAGTGTTATGCACGACTGGCAATGCAATCTATTTTTTCTACCATGTAATGATTTCCCGGAACTGTCTCATGATTGTGTAATATAAATTACTGCATGTACTGCGGAGGAACAAAAACCCACCGCATCGCTGCTGTTATGCTTCCTTGGCTGCTCCCATCCCGTTGCCCCTTCATGGGCTACCCGGGAGGAGTTTGATCGTTTTAAAATTGGCATTCCCTTTTGTGTGCAATTTATGCTCGTTCATGCGTAAAATGTTATACAAAGGCTCAAATTGACGAAGGCCACCTACTTTGTGGACAAACCGGTACCGAAAGCGTAACAAAAAGCGACACATCCGGTGTTCGTGGGGTGGTTGGGTGGTACGAATAAAGAGCCGATTTTGTGTGTTTTGGAGCGCGTGTGTGTGTCGGCTTTTTTTGGAGTTGGTTCCTTTGCCGCTGGACTGCAGGCGTTATTCTTTGACAGTAAAACACAAGCCGGCCACAATGATGGCCAAGGGGAAAGGTTAATAAAGTGAAAACAAGATAAGGCATGGAGGCGCGGGCGCCTCGAAGGGGGCGCTGAAAATCGTTGCAGTACCAAAATAAGTCATGGGCAAGAGGGCGATGGAGGAGCAGAGAAAGAGAGAGAGAGAGAGAGAGAGAGAGAGAGAGAGAGAGAGAGAGAGAGAGAGAGAGAGAGAGAGGCTAAGCAAACGTACGACGAAAGCGGCCGTGACACAAAGACGTTACCTCGGACACGGAGGATCAGTAACGACGAACAAAAAGCTGACGAGAGAGAAGCGACAAAAAAAAATCCCAGAAAGAAATGATGGCACGAGCGGCAAGAACAAAAAGCGCGCCTGGAAAATACCACATTGTAGAAAATGGGAAAAATGCCAACCTTAATCAAGGCGGACAGGACAGCTGTTGCCACCGGGTCCGTTACTGGCACAATGTCAGCCGGCCTACAACCGCAATCAAGTCAAACATGGTCAGGGGTTTGGCTGTTTTTTTTGTGTTTTGGGTTTTTTGGGTGAAGGAGGGAGGCTTTTTTGGTGGGAGGCTATCTACCCGCCCGTCCCTCTATCCTTTGCCCCTATTGGTCGTTTTTAAGGCTCTGATGGTAATTTTTTGTGTAACTTTTCCCTCCCCCCTCCCCACCATCAATACCAGCCCTCGGGTATGCGGTGTGCTTGCTGGGCTGTGGTTAATATCGTGAATGGCGTACAATCGACCCCGGGGATGATTATCATTACCGAGCGAGACCGTGTGACACGCCGCCCGTTCGCCTAACACCACGGTTTCGCCTATTTTTCCGCTGGCCTCGGAAACCTTTCCCGCTTACAGTTTCAGCGCAAAAAAAAAACTCGAGCAAGCCCTTGCCAAAAACCGAACCAGAAACAATTGACGAGCGGCGATCTGGTTGTTTTTTTTTGTTGGTCGTTTCTTTCTGCGATTTTTTCGGTCGGTTTGTTCATACGGCGTGTGGTAAACGTGAATCGGTGCCGGAAAACCAACCGACTCGGACGCGAGATGGTAGTGATGGTGACCGCATGCTACAGGAATTTTGTGTCAGCTACCAAACGACACCGTCATTACTATTATTACGGTGTTTGAAGTTATTTTTTACAATAATTTGATTCGGTTATGGAGCGAATTGTTTTTTTTAAGTTTCATTTCATGCTTTTTTCGGTTGTTAACCAATTGAGTCTTCAAGGGCTTCGCTAAATTCGCTTCGAAACGCGAAATTTGTTCAAAGCGCTGTTTAGCAGCTGAGTTGTATATTTAACATGAACAGATTTTTCTTCAATTTCATTTTCCACAATCTCGTTCAGGAAATTTTTCATAGCATAAAAAAGCACAAATACAGTAAGATATATTTAATTTTACTATTTGGATGCAAAAAAACTTCGCGGAAAACGAAAAATTACTCGGCAAAGTCTTAAACACAGTACGCTTCGTTTCGTTCAATAAACGATCGCATCGAGAAATTTTACAGCAGGATGCATGTTTTTATAAAGTTTTTCAAGCTGGATTTCTCTTAAGCTACTAACTGGGATCGTCTAAGACTGGTTGCATCGCTTTGAAAATCATTGTTAAGACGCATTAAAAATAAAAACATAAAAATTAAATTGTATCCAAAAGCAACCCTAAGCTGCTGTTCAAACAGATGAATGAAATGTGTGTATTCTCATTAGAAACATTCACTCATAATCTTCTAAAATCCAAATGAAGCGTCCATTTCATCGAACCGATGCATCAGACCGACTAGATGGGCCGATAAAATGGATTGCACAACCCGCTCGCTATTGTGTTTCGCCGCCGTAACGATCCCTTCTCGAGCGCAAGGGTTTCAGCTTCATCCTTATCATCACGTGCTGGGGAACTGGGAAACTGTGGCGTAGCTGGATGAAAAAGCCACTCTACCCAACATCAGCACCTGGTCCGGTGTTTAGAAGATTGTATAAAACATTTAGATAAAATCTGGATCACCTCGAGCACGTGGTCAGAAGGATAATGTGTCTGGGTGAGCAAAACGCCGGCACGGATCGATAACCGGCAACCGCAGCACTGCGGGCAGAAAGTGAAATGGTAGCAGTTTGTGCGCTCACACACACACACACGCGCGCTCACGTATAAAGGTCCACTTCGTACTGTAAAACCCATACACACTACGTTCTAACGTTCATCCGGTTGGCATTTCGGTTACGGTTCAAAGGGCGCCCAACGTTGGGTGACCGGACGCAATCAGGATCGGGATAAGATTTTGACACCGGACATTGGCATTTGTCGAAGGAGGGGGGTTGAAAGTGGGAAGGACTTTACAAGGTCCTGCAAGGAAAGCGGCACCGCCACCGAACACATCGAACACCGGAATAACTTTATGACCCTCGGGTGCTCGTCTCGACACACGGCACCACGGCGAGGAAACAGTTTGCGGCCATCAGCGCTACAAAATCTGCTACCCCTTACGGAATTCCATGCGACCGTCTTCCGAAAAATCGCTCTAAACACAGCAGACGAAAGTAAAAAAAAAACAAAAAAACAACAAAAACTCCCAATAAGACACGCTTTGACACGGTGTCCACGGTCGATGGCGCAGTGCGGTACCGAATATCGAATATTGGATATTTTCTGGTCGATTCCACATTTGCCACATATTTTTGGGATGGAATTTTCGATCGCACACTTATGAGTTTTTTTTTCTTTTTCGTTGGCTCGAGGGTTTCCTTTCCCCGTTCGCGTGCCTCGCTTCGGGGCTCACTTTCGGTGGCAGAAGGTGGAGAAACCATTAAAGTCAATCCCGTTCCCGGGTGCTGTGGGGTTCCGTGCCGTTCGTGGAAGGTACTGGCGGCCGTGCAACGGCACTGACACAAACCACTAACTTCGTCCGGCGCACCGGAAGTGTGATCGTGTGAGAATGTGAATGCGCAGGAATGTTACAGTCCGGCCGGAGGAGGATGCGCGCCGGACGCGCGTATATCAATCGGTACGGGAGCGCCGCCGGATGACGAGATGGCGAGAGGAATTTATTATTTTAACGTCTTCAATATGCATATCGCATGGGACGGACTTGATCCTTCCGCTCGGGCGACTACGAGATTCCTCGGGCCCGGGCCTTTTGTCGGACGTGACTGAAATGCCGTAGATTGGCCGGGATTCTTCTCTTGGGCGAAACGAACGGCGCAGGAAGCGGCGATGGCGAACGGCTAAAATAAAACATTCTAATGCCCCGCAGCGAGAACGAGGGAAATAAAGCTGACGATATAGCTTCGGTCGGTCGGTTTCATCGCTTTTCGTGGCAACATGTGTTTGGCTCGTTCGCTTCGGTTTAGCGGCGATGGAACGCAGCGGATCAGCCGGGGTAATCCGGGGTAGGAAGAAGGTGGTTGCAGCACGAGAAAACAGATAAAAAAGGAAACATGATGATTTTCTTGTTTCGAAAATGCCGACTGGCGGTGATGTGATTCGGTGTGCTGCGGAGCTGGTTGATTTTTCCCGATGGCCGTGCTTGTGCCGTACAGGAATAATAAATTCAATCAGGGCTCCATAATTGTGCAGTCGACACTGTTTCGATCGAGCGTCCTTTGGATCGATGGTGGTGTTTGAAACGTTAGCCACTCACGTAGCACATATAATGTGAGGTACCTGAACGAGTCCTTCGAAGAAACGTGCATATGGATGAAAACTGTGTTCTTTTCAGAAAGTGGAAAGCTTCAGGAAAGGTTCTGAAAATATAAATTGAAGTGTCAACAATCCAAGAGCCTTCCCAGCATATTGCTCTTGAGTGACGGGAAATGTTTTTTATACATCTCGGAAAAAGGATCAATCTGAATTAAGCAGCAAATGTTTCATAAAAGTGTTACATTTCAGATGTCTGAAGAAGATACTTTCACCAACAGGTTTATGTTTGTTTATATGGACAAAATATCAATCCAATATATTCTGCTGATGTGCTTCAATAACATAGAAAAAAAAAACACTCCTATAGGCGAAACATTTTTTTAATCGATTGCCGTTTACCAAATAAGATATTTATTTGAATTACTTGTGAAATGAAATGAAAAGTTTGATAGTTGAAGAATTTAATACTTTACTGCTTAAAACATTTTTTTCAATTATATGGAAATGTATTTTCCAATAATTTAGGGACTTGTTATTAAGTCATAAAACGTTTGTAGTAAGAATTTCCATCTTTCTTTCTTTGGGAATTGACATTCAACTCAGTGAAAGTACCCAGGCTTGATGTTGAAAATTCTTTCAAACATGTTTAACACAAGCTTTACTTTGTAAGCTCGAAATTTTACACGATGGCTGGAAATTATGTGTCGACATTCGAGCACATCTTCTAACCATTTTATAAAATATAGGTAATACATGGTTTATTATCTCTTAACAGCGCACCCCAAGGCTGTGTGGAACAAAAAGGCACAACCTCTCGAAGTAAACTCCATGTAATAGCTACAAAACATGAGCTTAAAACACGAACCGATAAATTCCATCGCATGAATTAAACTCTCCGCAGAAATAAATCACCACTGCAGGCGGAGCGCCATTGCGTTGTCAGAACCAGAAAGAAAGCGCCAGTTTTCGTTCCGTTTCATCGACGGGATCCGGTTTGACAGGGCGTTCTCCGAATAAACCGCACTGACAACTCATGATTATGGTGAAATGTGCATCTCCCGTTCCCAAATGCATCGATTGACAGGCGCATGCAGTGGTGCATCGATTCGCTCGAGAAATAAAACGATCCCGGCGAAAGAAAAAAAAACAAAAGAATGAAGCAACCGAAATTGAGTCACAATCTAACCCAATCCAACTGAGCCGGGCCAGCGTGCACGTAGCCGAGGGAACGCCGCGAGAACGCCAGCGGCACGTTAAGCAGACGAGACAACTTGAAGGAACCGCTTTCCGTACTGGGCGCCGTGTCGAGAATATTATAACATTCTCCGCGCACTTCCCTTCAGCCCGGCAGGCGAAAACAAAAGCGACTATAAGAAGACATATGTAAATAAGATATCACGAAATGGAAACCGCATTGCATCTTGCTTCCCGACCCTTCCGCCTCGACCGTACGATGCAGGAGATGCAACTGCTTGACAGCGCAATCCTTTAACTGGATTCGTCGGGACCGGGACCGGCCATTTTAAGCAGCTGCAGGCGGTCGGTGTTTGTTTTTTGTTTTTGCCGGAGCTGCTAGAGGCAGCTGAAGAAGAACGATTTTCCCGTTCTCGTGTTTCTATATTGCGGATATCTTACTTTCGATTCCGGGGTGAACGGCAGCCACGCGCACGAAGGCTGTTGAGTTTGGTTTTGGGTTCTTTTTTATACCACACAGTGTGTGGGTGTGTGTGTCTGAAGAAAGCTCAACAAGAAACTGGTTCGCGTTTAATGCAGATGCAGTTTGTGGTGTGTATGTGAGTGTTTTTTTTTGAGTGGTGGTTAAGAGAACCCTTGCTTGATCCTCAAATCGATGGGATCCGCTTGGACGGCGTTATCGCGTTACGGCTTCACTTACACAAAAGAAAGCTCGCCCGAGAAACGGAGAGCCCTTCGACCCTTTCCTTTTCCGATCACGGGCTGGCAAAGGGTTTCCTTTTTGCTCGGTTTCCACTGTCAGATGCGTTTCGGGCGCTGTGTGAAACGCTACCGGGCAGCCTTTATCTTCCGGGTTCCGTGATGCATATGCATGAAGATGATGCAATGCCAAGCGAACCCTGTCGCCGCCGCTCGAAAGCAATTGCAACGCCAACATGTGGTCACCACCGTTGTGCGTCGTTGCTGCTACCAGAGCGGAACTGTGCGCTTATGGATGGGTAAATCTTGCTTCCGGTCCACCTCCCCCACCTCCCAAATACACACACGCGTACCCCAGTTTTTAGAATATTTCAACCAAAGAAAGTCGCGGCAGCCAGACTTAATCCTGGCTGGCTCGTCGCTGGAAAGCAACGCGGCTCGGAATCGTGAACGACCGAAGAATAAATAAATGAGCGAATGAAAAGAGAAATCAGCACACAACCCACAGTGAAAAAAAAAACGCTGAAAAAAACGGTCGAAACGAATACTCACATTATGCTTCCAGACCACTTTGTATGCAGACGGATTTGCATTCACTTTACATTCAAAGTACACGTCGTCTCCCTCCTCGATGTCCTCCGGGTTCATGTTGATGCCGAGCTCGAGCTTCAGTGTGGGCAGATCTGCAAAGCAGAAAGAAGTAGAGTGTGTGTGTGAGAGAGATAGCGAGAAAGAGTAAAGTAGTGCGGGAGAAATGAGAGTAAGAATGGAAGATAGTGACGAATTTTTCGGATGAAGCGATTCATTGCAGGGCTGTGTCTGAATGCTACCGCAGAGTGTTTGTTAAATAGGAGCCGAGACGCGATATCAAACAATGCATGCCGAACAATGATTGTAAAAAAACCCACATTTCGTTTTTGTTGCTGGTAATAAACAGCAAACAGACACGAAATTTGGACAAGTAAATCATGATGGGTGTGGAGAATGCAATCATAGCAGTTTTTAAGTTCATCTAATAAACAAAAAATATCTTTTAACAGACACTTGTTATAGTATCATTTATTATGAGTTTTTGTATTAAATATAGCAACATAATTGTATAGTTTTCTTTTGTTCAACAGCTACCATTTTTTTTGTCACCAATTGTTTCTTTGCTCAATCAACACTTTTTTCACAATGTGAGCGAATAAAAAATGTTTAATACTTGAAAAAATATCGATCGGCTTAAACCGATACTGCATGATACAAAACAACAAAATTCAATATATACAGAGGGGTTTAATTTTGCGAGTAAAAGTTTTTAAAAGGTTTTTGATGATGCATAATTAAAAGCGGCCATGAGACGCCTTTGACAATAATTCGCGGAGATTTCCAAGCTAAATTTAATCACTTATTACCAAATCCTATTTTTATACTTCCTGAAATTCGAATGAGGCGCAACGGAGATTTAAAGGCGTGGAACATTTCTGTTTCGTACGTCATTAAATAAAATTTGAGTTGTCGTGGATAAGAATGGCCCGAATGAAATTGTCACAAGAATAATATGAAATGTTGTCAAATAATTAAATAAAATCAAAATGTAGCAGCACTTTCCACCAGAGCGATGTTTAAATACACATTTTTTCCGTAGCTGCACGGATTTGCTTTTACTAGAAATTCAATCAAAGCACGCTTGATCGGATCGTTTCGCCTCGAGGGCCTTCGGAGAGCTGCTCTGCTGGTAGCGCCTGTTCGTGCTAGGGTTATTTCGGTTGAGTTCGTCTTAAAACAGCATCCTCGGGGACGAGCCAGGCTGGTTGATTGCCGGTAGAAAGCTATCAAAACAATCGCAAAAGCGGTGTGATTCTTGCAAATCCGCTGTTTAAACACGGCCACGGGCTAGTGGAAGCAGCACAGATGGTCGGAAAGAAGAAAGAAACGAAGAGATACAGTATGGCGGAGACCATTGCACTCATCGCATGTCCCTGGAGTGAGTAGATCCTTGCTGACGCTACCGGCTCCGTGCGAGCATCACGAATCACGGAAAACCCACATCCAATCTCACGACGCTACATGCGGCTGCGGGCTGACCCACACGCTCGCCGCTTGCTTCGTTATTTATGGTTGCTTTGCATGATATCTGTCGCTTTTATTGTCGCCATAAATATGATAAAATATTTTTCCTTCTCCTGTCCAGCAGCAGCAACAGCAGCAACAACATTTCAGCCGGGTTGACAATGTACCAAATAAAAAAACGACAAAAATAACCTCTGCAGAATCAACCCGAAAGGATTACACCCGGGTTCCGAGTGTTGCCCGCGCGTGATAGCAGTTTGTTTCCACACCCTCTCTCTCTCTATCATTCTATCTCACTCGCCATCGCTTTTCTTCTTCGGTCGTAACCGGTCGAAAAGAAAAAAAAAAAGACCGAACCGAACGCATCGCCTTCGGTGCGGTCCACACCCTTACGTGATGGCTGGACTGGTGGCCTGGGACCGAAGGCTCGCCTTTCGTGTGCTGTAGATTACGGCACAAGGCACATAGTTGTGGTATTTGAAGCGAGCATTTCCGGGACGGTTTTGATTTTTCGCCGCTTTCTCGAGTAAATTGTCAACCCAACTTCCAGGAAAGCGGTATCGTTTTTTTTCCGGGCGAGCGAAATGGTGGTGAAATGTGACAGAATGATAAATATTCCGGTCAACGCCGATGGTAGTGTCCCAATGTAGGGAACGATGAAAACGAGTGCTATAATACAACCAATTTATTAAGGAATACTTGAATGCTTCGCAATGTCCGACAGAGATTTCTTATGGAATTTTCTCCCGGCAAGAGCTTCTAGCAAGATTAGAGGGCTTTAAGAATATATATTGATAGGTAGCTTGCAGTTTAAACTCGTATTTTTTGTTTAGAGAAGATATCAATTCTGTTGTTCCTTCATAATTTTTGTTTGTTTTCGAAGTATTGTATTTTAAGTAGTAATCTAATCAAAATAATAAATTGTTTTACTGAATAACCGATTGAGCGCTGACTTAATCTTTTTAAAATTAAATTGGAGGCTTATGTATTTGAAATTTATCTAATCACTTTTATTCGATTAATAAATCTGTCTGGGCGGATGAAATTATAACGAAATAAAGCAATATCAAATCAATAACAATCAAATAATAAAATAAAATAAGCATAAAATCATAAGGAGCACTTTCTATATTGATTATCAAGAATGTTGTTCACATAGCAATTCTCTTCCGTTTTTCCCAATGCTGACCAAATGACACGCATAAAAAAAAACCTCTTTCGTCATCCGAAGAAAAAAATCTTTGATTTCTTTGAACACCAGTCATCAGCCCTTGTTTGTGAACATATTTTCTTAGATTAGCAAAATCTGTTGCTAATGTGTGGCTGAGTGCGAAAGCAACGAGTTCGGCCGGTTGTTCATCCTCTCCAAAGGACGAAAACACGAAAACACAACCTCTTTGCTGCACCACTTTTGCCAAGACTCTTCGCATAAGTGCTTACCACCACAACCACCACCACCATCCGACGGTCCCTTAGCGAAATACATCGGCATGTCACATCAAAACCGCATAAACGTCCCCACGGCCAACGTTCGCTGGAGCGATTTAGCGTTCGCTTTTCCTCGCCCAAGCGGCGTCTAATCGAACGGAGAAACCGCAGCCGAACGACAAGCCGTCAATCTGCATTCCGCTCACGGGCCGAAGTTAACGATCATGGCGCGGCAGGATGGTGAGGATTATATGTGTGTGGGCGAGGGGAGTGGGGGGGAGGGGGTGGTTGAAGGGAAGGGTGATGGGATGGCTTTTTTTTGCTCTCACTCCTCCTCTCACAAACACACCCACACTCACAAACC
>JXXA01004672.1:0-10876 GCA_000956255.1 Anopheles punctulatus | reverse complement strand
ATGAAAGAACCAAAAAGGAAAACGATACGAACGATTGTGTTAAATCAATTGCATTGGGTTTTGGGCGATACTCTCGTCTGAAGCCGCATTGTTGAATCATAAATCTACCCTTTGACATGCAAAACGTGTGCATGCGGTGCAGGAGGTGAAACTTTCACCATTTTTACGAGCACTTGCCTTTATTTTTTGCGTGTGGTAATAACTTGATATTCCGCTTGACGTCGCTTGACACAACACCTCTGTTTTTTTTTGGTGAGCCGTTGCCTCCTGCACGCGTCCTGGGATGCGATAAAAACATAACATTACATCGTCCGGGTACCAGGGACAATGGAACCGAGAGGAAGACCCTGTGGCAAATGGGAAATAAATCTCGCGACCCTTCTTTTCCGCACGTGATGCGATTTATTGGTGGATTCGGAAAGCTTCCAACACGCGGAAGTTGCTTCAGCGGGTTGTGCTCTTTGACGAACGCGAACACGCGAAAGCGCTTCCGAGCGAAACTAAAACGCTCGACGAACACCTTACCAACCTGGAGGGGCGTATTTAGGTTAATTTGATTCTTGTGGTTCTGATAAACGATTTTATGATCGTTCTCTCCCCCGTGACTGGCTGCTGAAGTTTGCGTCTGTGTGTGTATGTTTTTGTTTTGTTCGCTCCCTTTTGTAGAACAATTTTTATTATCGCCTGTATTTTTTTCATTTTCGGGTGGATTGGTTCGTTCGTTTGTTTGACGTTATTATTTACCGGTAGGCGAAGCCATACGGGGCTGGGAACATTATGATCCGGAAGTTTATGGGTCTCCCCTGCTCTTCCGGTGACACTCATGTTGGTACGTTCGTATCACCCGGATAGATCTGGAACAGCTCTGCTCGCGGAAGCGGCAAACCCGACAGAAATCGATCGTTTTTGGTTGAGATGCGATTGTGAGACTCTGTGTGTGTGTGCCTTTTGTTGGCGTGATGGCGAAAAATCAATTAACAGTTATGGTTTTGATGTATTTTTTATATTTTATATTTATTATAACGCACTTCCTAAGGACAGCAAAAATATAAAAAGGAACCCTTTGAGTTCAAGGTTGATTGAAAACGTAATGGATGTCAATAAAATCTAATGCATCTACGCTTGGATAATAAAATCTGCTCCTAGTAAATGATAAGGATTATACGATGCCCATCTCACTCCTCTCTCCTCTTCCTCTCTTTACTTTAAACGTCAAACAATTATCCATCAATTATCCCATCGATCCTTAAGTGTCACTTTTAAAGGAACAATATTGACCGTTTTATAACGCTGGACGAAATCCACTTGGCAACCGATCCCGATCCTGGTGGTCCAAACATCGCGGCGTAAAGTGGTCGATAAAAAATGGGCACCATTTCCTGCGTGGCTGCGCACTGCTGAGGGAAAGTATATGTATGAATGATAAAAAAATTAAAAAAAACACACGCCTGTCGCCATTGCGTCGCATAAATAGGTCACTGTGTGTGTGTTGCTTGTGTTGCCATTTGCACGGTTTTTTTACTGCCTTCCTTCCGATCCAGTGCAGTTTAGTTTATGATTTTACGTAAGCTTCCCGATCGCCCACGGCTTCCCGGAGTACGTGATACTTACAAGCGCCGGCATAAGTACACGTCAGTGAAAAATGATGGAGTGTCACCGGAAGTGGCGAGTGTGCGCTTAAAGGATTAATCATAATGATAGCGAAACATATATAAATCTCTTCCTGTTTCTTTTTCGCAAAGCTATCATTGCCGGGGTCTTTATTTTGTGTTGGACTCTATTACCCATTGTTTGAAGCGAAATGCAATTCATCACCGTACTAAGGGCTACTCATCCTTCTGTTTACAGTGAATATACATTATTTTTTAATGTGTTGCTTATTAGGATATTCATCAATTGGTGTATGTACAGAAAACAGGGAAGAAATTGGATATGTTGAACATTTTGTAGCATTTTATAGCAGCTGTATTATTTTGTCTGGACTGGTTAAAAGTTGGGCATTTTAAGTGGCGGTAGTATTTTAGGGGTAAACAAAAAAAACTTTGGATGTGATTTTTTTTTTATTTCGCAAAAGTATACCTAGTACCGTATTCTTGAGATTTAATGGTAAGTCACTTAATCCACAACAGCCATTAGTTCCATTGCAACGATTTCAAACTAGGAAAATGTCGAAAATGTGCTTATTTTGCCACTTTTTTGCTGACTGTTCAGCTTCATTCATTGGAAGTCGCGTATTATTTTTCGTTGGCGTTTTCCGCTTAGCACTATTTCAGCGAAAGCACGGCCACAATGTCCAGTTGGATGCGAATTTTCACACCACAGACTGCCACGGACCGAAATAAGACTAGGAGCACGTTTTGAAAACGCTTCAGCTTCAGTGGAAATCATTCCCTTGTACCGTCGTTAGTGTTCTGAGGTTTGTTTTATTATTCTTTGCCACTGGAGTACCAGTAACTCTAGCTAGCCCGCTTGCGGTAATGGATAACTCTGCCATCCGAGCATTAATTGTCACCATTCGCTGGAGGTTCGCGTTTCTCGGCATGTACAATTCGGTCGCATCGGTTTGCTTATGCTGTGGGCTTATGTGTTATTTTGTTTTTATTTTTCCCGACGCTCGTTTCGTAACGAGCCACATTAACACAATTTTCCACTCGGCGATGATTACCGCGCGCGCGTGTGTTTCGCGCATTTAGCAGCGAGCGATAGCCGTGTCGTGTCGTTCCGTGCCCAAGACTTGACGCTCCAGTTCCGAACCGCCTCCGTAGAACCTGTAACGGCACGGGAAAACCACTCCCAGTCCGAAGGAGCTCCACACCTTGGTTTATCTTTGGAACAGGAACACGCCGTGGATCAGGCGAAATTTATTTACGCGATTGCCGTCGTGAAACAGAAGGTCTACCAGGTTTTACCAGGCTCTACCCGCAGCTGATAGTATCAACAAATCGATCGCAATAACTGGTTCCTGATGGGTTGCTTGTTCGACTGTGTCTTAACAGCAGCAGTATCGCGCAGGCAAGTTATCACCATCCTAAGGATGGAGGCAACAAAACGTCTCAAATGACACCTCACCTCAGCTAGTCTGCAGAAGCTCGCCAGGAGTACGCCAAAGCGCCTTATTTTCCTGGCGGTGACTCAACGTTCTGTGAACGTCATGCTCCACTCCCAGGCGCAATATTGCTTTACTTTTGCGGTGCGTTGTTCCATTTCTGCACCTCTGCACACGGACGAACGATTCAATCGAGTCGCGTTTTGTGACTGGTGTTTCGGAGCTTTATTCTCCTTAGCGACTGGAGGCAGCGGAAAGCGGAACTTTCACAAAGATAAAGGAATAAAACCCTTTCGGGAACCGTACTTCGTCGCCGCTGTTGGCTCCAGGGACTTGGGCAGAAATTCCTTTTCTTTCACAGGGGAGCCAATTGCTTTCTTATCATAGTGTATGGTAATTTTCTTCCTTCTTCTTCGTTCTCTCCTTGCTCTGCTGGGAAGGAAAATCACAAAATCACGAAAGTGCAGTTTTGAATAATTTATCGTCAGTGTGTTTTTCTTCCAGTCCCAAGCGACGACGAGCGTATTGTTGATAAAAATCGCTGAAGTGATTTGAGAGCCAAGAAAAAAAAGTGTGACGTTTAAATTTAAGAATTGTGTTTAGCGTCCAAAGGCAATCAAATCTCGTTCAAAAATGAATCTTTCCAAGAAATTGTTAT
Organism: Anopheles punctulatus; assembly: GCA_000956255.1. NCBI lineage: Eukaryota > Metazoa > Arthropoda > Insecta > Diptera > Culicidae > Anopheles > Anopheles punctulatus. The sequence continues at coordinate 7,172 of JXXA01004672.1, read as the reverse complement.
GTTCTTCACATTTTGGGACTGTTTATGGACAGTTTTGGATGAAATTGACCATCCAACATTATAACAGACCTAAGAAAAGACAGGAATGGAATGGAATTACAACTCCATAAATATCAGATGTCTGGTGACGTCAGATCCTAGGATATATATAGTAGAGTTAAACGCTTATATCCTAATCAAAAAGCGATAAATAATCATATTATTAGTGAAAAAATCATTCCCGTTCAGTTCACTAATCAATATCTAATCGATCGAAAGACGGGAACGTTCACACTCCCTCCTCCAGGTCGACTAAGGTTGGCGACTAAATATTTGCCCATGAAGCCCAATACAGCGCATCGGTTGCTCCTGCTGCCGAATAGCGTCACTTTTCTTCGCGCCGCGGGAAAGAGGTCGGGTTTTGTTTGACAAATATAAATCTAAACCACCGGAGCCGAAGTTCACCCCGACCCAGCCACGGTCTGGGCAGGTCTTTGTTGGTCCGGTACTCAAATTTCCCGACCCCGGGAAAAATACAGGGAACGTTTTGGGCGAAGCAGACATTCCGAAACAGACTTTCCGTCGTCGTCGTCGGCGGTCGAGATGGCGGACGAGATTTCTTTGTTCCGGTTTTGACGTTTCGGTTGTGCGCGCTTTACACTATTTCACAACCATCAAAGCGTGAACATCCAACGGGAATGGAGATGTTTCGATAAAAACCGATGACAGCCGCCGCAGAGAAGATCTCGGTCAGTCCATCGCATCGAATGTCTGCGGCACATCTGGTCGATTCGTATTCGTTAGGACATGGTGTCTTCATTTACTGGGTTTCAGGGGCGTCGCAGTTTTGTTTCGCCATAATGGAGGAAGTCATTTTGTAATTCATCATAAGACACCCTATCAGTGAGTCATGCACGGGTATTTTGGCATTGAGAGCATTTGCTCAACGCTGAATTAGTTCTCCGGATGAAAACTAAATTCAATGCGGAACGTGAACCACATCCAAAAGTTTTCAAATTATTCTTAATTTCCTGATGGCTCTCGTACCAAGGCCATTCAGGACTGGATTCCAATGAGCTCATTCCCGGTAGCAATTCCTCTACCCGTAATAAAGCATTCGACCAGGCCAGGAGCAGTTAGAAGTCTTCTTTGCGCGAAATGGAAACAGAATTTTCGGAAACCTGAAAAAACCACCGGCGCCACAGCGTTTTAAATTACAAAAAAGCTACGTCCAAAATTATGCAAAAAAAAATAGAATTCTACAATTTTCACTTCGCTAAGTTATCCGAACGATTGTGAAACGTGAGACGGATTAAAAGAGGAAAATTTCAACAAAGAACCCGTGGAAACTAAGTATCTAACAACGCGAGGGCTAGCTTGTCGCAGGAAGTTATCCCGCTCGGTTCTTCGTGCATGACAATCAAACTTTTGTAGTTAGGATTTTCCCGCTTTGGCCCGTTCCTTAAGATAAAGGCAGCAGTGTCAGTTAAATTGATTCCTCAATACTAGTTCCTTCAAAATTGTTATAGTTTTCCAGCATTCCATCCACATACATGCGCACACTTATCGGAGACACACTTCTTTGTGTTCCACCGCGCAAGGGTGCTCTTCGTACGGGGAAAAAAGGCCAGTAAAAGTAAGTGGAAGTGGAAACTCGTGAAGCGAACAATACGTCATCGAGGAAGAACACGCACATCTATAATCGAGATAGAAAGAAGAAGAAAAACTTCGAAAAACTAGGGGAAACTAAAATCACTGCCCTTGGGTGGAAAACTAGGGGTGGTCTGAAGAAAAAGAAAAAAAAGCATACCATATGAGTCAGTAGTGCGACGCCGTACATGTCCGTGCATAATCGGCCGCACCACTGACGCGGCTATTTCCACCGCAGAGGGTAAATAAAAACACTCGCATATACACTAGGTCCCGGTTTCGGCGCGAACTCATATTTCAGCCCGCGTCCCCACAGTGGCGGCGACTGCGGACAATATTATATTTATAGTTGGCAGACATTACTGATACGAGGCTAGTGTGGCAATGGTGCTGGTGGTGTTTGGCCTGATATCTTCATGCCATATCACCGTTTCGTTTCGTGAAACAACAAAAGAGAAAAAAAGCACACATACACACACATTGCCTTTGAGGTTGTATCGATTTTGCTTTTCCACTCCCCTTCAATGTTTTACGTCAGGCAGTTGCGTCGCTGCTGCCAAGTAGCACTGACTATATTCCTGACTGTGTTCCTGGCAACTAAAGGTCTGGATCTGGCGCCAAACATTGGGTTAGCCTTGACCGGTGCGTCCGTTTCGCGAATACCTCTGAACCCTGAGCGAGAAAGTTCGATCTAGGTGTGGTTAGGTCACTGTCAAGTTGGCGGACTGTTTTACACGCATGATAGATGTTCAAACGTTTTGGTGAGCATTCAAAGCATGTTTTTGTTATTACACTTTGGGTGATTTGAAACTTCAGGTGTTAGTACCGCCAGGATATGACAGTCTTTTGAATCAAGTAATAGTAGAAATACAAGATCGTTTACCTATCAAAATCATCATCAAGGATTTACCTAAATTTTGACATATCTCTCATATTTGACAGCACGATTTTTCACAAAAAAACACATTTCATAATCCAAAATAATCTGTCAGTTCCGATGCGTTCAACTAACTGTCCAATGTCTGATTTCGCAAGCACCTGTCGAGAGATTCTTTCAACAGGGGCTGTTCATTGGGTTAATCCACTCAAAAAGAGTTACGACTCAGAACATCGACACGGCTTCTTCACCCGCAATCCCCAAGGGCGGGTGGTTGAGTGTAGACATTGCCTAAAATCGTTTCTCCAACTGCAGTGCAGACATCCATCCTGTTCGTGTCGTTCTTCTCGAAGAGGTTGCGCGATAGGTTCTAAGTGATTACAAAACGTATTAACCAGCGCCCGATGGTTGACGTGACTGATGATAGTTTTTGGGTCCTACATGGGGTTCGTTCTATATGCCTCGGTAATAATTCAAGTCCGGAATCGAAAAATTGGACATCGGGAGTGCATCGTACTGCATGTGCGAGGCAAACGCGCCTCACGCCGCGGTCGTGAACGAAGTTCTTGATGAAGACGTTGGCGATAAAGTTTTTGGAGGAATGGAGCTGTGCTAAAAATATGCTCCAACGCCAAACGTACCACGATATACATCCGCCTTGGGAGTGCTTCCGATGATGTAAGCGCTTTGAACGGACCGCAGATGATCGGTTCGTAAGCTGTCGTGTGCTCTCCTTCACCTCGACATATGGCTGTTGAGATTTTCCGAGCCGCTCCTAGGGCAGGGCGTTCTGTTCCATTGAATGTTGTCGGTGTTCCTGAGCGGAGCTGAATGATATTTGGAGCCGCGGTCATGGCCTCTTGACCCCCGTTGGACGAACTACTTCCAAGTGCTGGAGGTGGAGAAACCCTATGCTCAGCACCCTTGTTAATGGAGTGGGGGTGGGAAGCACGGAAAACGAATAGAGCAAACGCGCTGCCACTACCGGCGTAGAAGTAATCGATCATAACGAGGCGAGAGAGCCGCACGAGCGACGATCCAAGTGGTAACTAAACCCGGCATTTGAATTCTCGAACGGCAGCACCGGCAGCAGACGCAAGGCCAGATGGGGCTACAGAAATGAAAAATTATTATTAGACTTTCAAGTATTTTCTCTAATTCGAGGAAATTCCGTGCCGCGTGCCGAAACGCAACCATTTGCTTCCTTCCAGTCTCCGGTACGAATGTGTTTTCTTATTGAATCGATAAATTCAGGTTCGAGCTTCCTGATTCCCGCCGGTTGCACCATTCACTCAAGCAGCAGCGCCATTGCATTAAAATATTCATTGAATTGGGTTTTCGATTCCATTCAACTGGGTCCAGTCTACAGTCTAGGAAAGTAAAACGCAACTGCACCACTGTTGCGCAGAGGAAAACGCGAGCTCCCATCGAGAAAACCAAGTTCCGCTAGCATCAGCAGAAGGTTCGAGGGAAGCAATTTCAAGATCAGTACGGTTAGGGAAGCGATGTTTATAATCAAAACACGAATAATCACCCACGGTGTGTTCACTGCGGCCCAAAAGAGCGATTGGAAATCAAAATATTTTCCTTTCCCTATTTTGCTTTTCTCACCTCTCACCGATGAGCCGGGTTTTTTTGGGTTGTTGGGAGAAGCGTCTTTGCTTTTGGGAGCCGATCGATCATACCTGAAGTGTCGGCCGGAATCGATTTTGGATGTTCGAAATGATGCGGGCGATTTGGGAGGAATTCGTGACTGTACAGTTTTTGTTCTAGCGAAGCTAGGAGATCCCCAGTCTCTTATAGTGCAAGAATAGTTGGTACGCTCTTTGTACAACTGTTGCAAAACGGACCCCATACCTTGTGCTACATTGTTGGCCCAAAATCACGAGCTAACATTTTCACAAATTTATAAAGGCATCTGGAATCTGGCGTGAGTTTCCACTTCCTACCTACCGCCTGGTTCCGGCGGCAATAAATGCACAAATTAACGGTAGACCTTGCCAGAATGGGCAGATGGGCCCGCGTTTGTATGTTAACTCGCACATTATACTCGTATTATACAATGGCATCTTCATCCACAGCAGATCTTGAGATTGTGCTGTACGCTGTAAATCGTGCGCTTTATGAAGCATTCCAAGGTTCTGAGCCCCACGCTACGCCTGGAAGAACGCATCAGACCTTTCCCATCAGGGATAGCCGCGTCTATCTAACCGTGCACTCGCGTAACTACGGGATCTTTGGCTGATATATGCATCATCCATCGATCATTTAAACAAAACGCTCTATTACCGGCTGGAGTTGGAGCCTCCGACTCGAGGGTCTAAAAGATCTAACCCCCCCTGCTCGCTGATCTCCACCCCAAAAACATTTGCAGCTGGGCGTTGACTCCCGTTCCATGTGGATGGGCATACGGTGGCGGGAGCGTTTTTTTTTTGTATGGGAAAAAGCGGAATGGAGAAAGCATAACAACGAAACACAAAACTAAAACCGGTTGCACCACCACCTGACCTGACCCCTTCGAACCCTGGATTTGTAGATTGGAAGACAGAGATCGTGCCGAGATCGTGCGAAGCTATTTGCTGCCCATTTATTGCTCTAATGGGTCCCGATTACGGTCGGCGTCGGTGTGGTGGCGATGGTGGTGAAGACCTCCGCCGATGGTGCCGGCTCCATGTACGGGTTGTTCGTGGCGTCCGTTACCTTTTCCGAGCTGGAACGGCGCTGGCGCTGGCAGATATTTGGGAATGCTCCGCTGTTGACGACGCTTCCAATGAAGATTATGATCGGAGGTGTCAAGAACTTTTCTCGTTACAGCCGCCCCGCTCGGTCTAATTGATTAACAGGGTTATTAATGGGAAGGAGCCGGCGAGATCGTGGGCCGCGCGACTCGAGACGTAATCAAGATGACTCGCCTAGTCTAGTCTAGCCTAGTTTTATGGAATAAGACCGAAATCCCAAACGAACTACGCACTGCGTTGGGCGCATTGGAAGCACGCCAACGTAACGCGAGGGGTCAAGACGCTTTGGGGTCGCGTTATCGCGTGGTGTAATATCACCTCTTTCTATAAAATCTACAGTCTGGTGACATTGTCTGTTCACCCCATTCTCAATCGCGCCTGTGCTTATCAACGTCCGCACAAAGGTACGTAGGAAACTAAACTATTGGGTCTAGCTATACAAACATTGCCAATGCAATGCGTGACCAATGTAACCAGATAGTAGTAGCGTAGGTTCGGAGTGCGGAAGCAGCTGAATGGATGCCCGTGAAAAGCCCTGACAAATCGATCAATCACTTGCAAATGTATGCGATTGTGTTACAACAAATAGCAGATGAACAGCGCTTTACGAGTCATTTGTTTTGCACCATTCTAGAGACATTACGGATGATTGTAGACGTTATCACGTCGTGTTATGAAATGTTGTTGTTCAATAATGCTACACATTGCAAGGTTAAGTGCGACTGGGAAGATGAAGCCGGAGGCTTCGGGAAATGTGGTGGGATAAGGTGATTTAGTTTTCGTAGAGAACATAACTCTCCAAATTTTAAAACGATAAAAACCAATGGAACAATAATATTTTTTTATATTAAGAGATTCTAACTCCATTTTGAGTGTCGATTGATGGCAAACATTTCATAGATTGATGATACCAGTTTGTCAATGAACTTTATTGCGCAGAGGATGGCCCTCTTCTGCGATCGAGTAAATCGTAAACGCCTACCTTTGAAAAGCAGCGAACATCCGGTGCAAAAAAAAAAAAATCACAAAAATAGCTAGTGTCCCCATTCCACGTGCCAGATGTTCTCCGTGGCTTCGCGTGGTGTTTCTTCTCAGATCTTTTTATCTTCACACGCCGTTTTGCATAAACGTGATCGGAATGCTACGATCAAGTTTCGATGTAAAATACCCACAGACTTGGGAGCAGTTGGAATGCGACAATCGGTGGAATGCCATCCGGGACGTATACCAGCGTGTGAGTGCTGTTATCGGACTATAATCATCGTCGTCGATAACCGTCGTACGTTGCGGAATGAGTGTTTGACATATTTGTCATTTCTTTCACCGTCTCTGGGCGTCAGTGTTTCTCATTCTCAACAATGCGAACAATCCGAAACGCCCATCGAACGTCGATCAACTGTGAAGCGTGTATGTAGCTCTGTGTGTGCGTTTGATTTCTTTCGGGTTAGGTTCTTGCGTTTAACAAGCAGAAGCACCTTAAACAGTACAAACAGAGAGCCACCATGCGATCGTTTGATGCATACGGAATGTGTACACACGATCACGCACACACGTTATTGACCTCGCTGCGAGCGAGATAGCAACAGGTAGAGAGATGAGGCTCCGGTTAGTGACCGCGGTGATTTGTAGTGAAGAGAAAAAAAAAGTCGTAGCTTCTCGTCCTAACCCAAAACTACGGCACGATCGCCATGACAATCGCATATTGACAGTGTTCAAAAGGCTTAACCACTTCTTCGATCGGCCCGCTTTCGTCGTTTTTCTTTCACCATGTAAACAACGCACCCGACCCGGGGCGATCAATAATGTAAGTCATTTAACCGACCAAACACGTGCTGTCATCGAGCGCTTCGACCGCCGGTGCCGCCAGTGTTCCATATCGGACCGGTCGTGGGTCGTCCCGAAAACGTGGTAGGAAATTTTGGATGGCG
>JXXA01004667.1:0-12486 GCA_000956255.1 Anopheles punctulatus | reverse complement strand
TGTGGGTGTGTGTGTGTGTGTGTGTGTGTGTGTGTGTGTGTGTGTGCGTGTGTGTGTGTGTGCTCACAGTGTGAACGAACATTTTTATCACGCTTTCGACTATTTTTTATGTGTGTTTCCAGCTTGTTTGATAATCATTTTTGCTCTTTTCTGTCGTCGTTAGTTCGGTAGCTTGGATACTTCGACGAACTTTATTCATTCCCGGTTGAACTATTAAATATTGATACATCCCAATATGATGACTGCAAATAAACATAAACTCTAGCTCAGCAAATTTTCGTTTCAAACTAAAAAGGAAACAAACAACAAAATCATAACGAAAACTCCAAATAAGTTAATATAAAACAAGAAGAGACATTGATTGAACGGAGAGACATCAATATAGAACATATAAATCATTCATGGCAATATTGTTGTTAACTATGTGATAATAACTAACGGATAACAAACAGACATGATTGACCTTGAAGCAGAAACATTAACTTCTCAAAGCCAATTTATGTTACTATGGAATTCAGAATCATGACATACTTTGCCGTGTTGGTCGTTATGATATGGCAACGATAAGCCTACCGTATCATATTTTCTATTAATGAGATTTTTAATCAATTAAAACCATCCATTACCATTTTTTACTCCAATTACTATCCAATTGAAAATTTCCCATCGATCAAAACACCAAAACGATTTTGAAAAGAAATTAGCGATACAAAACAAAGTAAAATACAAATTCGTAACTCTAATCTCATCAAAAGCCTTAGACTAAAATTCGAAACAGGAACATTTTTTTCCCAAGCACCAGTTGCCCCTGCAAATCAAATGAATAATATAATCAATTTCAAGCATGTCCACCACGGTAATACAGTCTGAATCCTATTTGCACGGTGCTCCGTATTTTTGCATTATGTTCCTGTCGGCTGTGAAATCACTTCAAGCTGGCTGCAAAAACACGACCGCATTGCAGTTAAAAATATTTTCCACTCTTCAATCGACAATGCTTTCGCACCACCGCCCCCACTACACGAATATCGCTTTTTCTGCAGTGCGGTGCAGTTTTCGAGCACTAGGAAGACTTCCTAGCTATGCGGGATTCTTACGAGACTTTGTCCGCCATTACACTCAAGAACAATCAGGCATCAGTTCGAGGAAAGATTTTTTTGTTTTATTTTTGTAATAAGATTTCCCATTTTCTTTCCACTTCCGGAATCGGTGGCCTCATCACATGCTTCCATCGCCAGTGAAGGCAGATACTCTTCGAAGCAGACAGGGAGAAACTATGGATGGGAACAGGGACATTTTTGACGGAGACGTGTTGGAACTTTCCGTACAGCAAGATTCAGTTTTAGTTACATAAAAAGTTTGGCGTTTTCGACATCTTTCTGCCTCCTTACAGCTCAAGAGCTAACTCTAGTGACGCAATAGCGAAGAGTATGGCCGTGTGTTATGTTACAACGTCAACCTGCATGCATCATCATCAACATACACGCTACAAAGTACCTTATCATCAAACCAAAAGCTGGTGTTGTTTTGAATTCGAACACTATGTCAGCGTAATCGCAAACCCCGTTTGAACTTTGAATGATCCCAGTTTCATATTATCCTGTAAATTATTCCAGAGCGGAACTTACTTAACAGAAGCAAAGAGAAGAGAAACTTCTTTCGATGATACACGGTTTCACTTCACCGAGGTCTGTATCCAAAAAATGTTCCAGAGCTTTGTGCTGGATTATTTTGACTCGCGTCTTAACTGAACATATATATATTTGAGTGTGTTTGAGTATGGCCATGTGAGTATTTTTCATCCATTTCTCCTTTCAACAGTAACCCAACCAGTTTCTATTACTTTAACAGCTTCATCCATTACGATACATTTTTTTTTCATACCATCATGTAAAAAAGTTAAGCTTCTGCTCAATGCTATCTTTCAATACCGAGGTGATTTTTTCGGTTCGAAAGTTCGACGGACGGATGTAAGCTAGACAGATACAGAACCTTTTCTTTTTCGCTCCACTCACTGATTGGATACGACCGGAGTTCTTCCATAGCGAGTTGGTTAATCGAAGAGATATGAGATGAAGGGGCAGGCTCATAAACGAGAGCAATTTACACGTAGCAAACGAGAGCAATTTACATGTAGAGTGTCGTTTTATCAAACTAAAGATTTTAAAACTATAAATACTGTCATTTATTACAGTCAAAATTCATCGTGCTGATATTGTAAATATTTAATATTTAAATTTCTGAGTCTATCACCATTCCACCTAATCAAGGACCATTAATATTCTGGTTGTACGCTATTTGCAAGCTTTAATATGGCAATACAGATTTTCACGTAATGTTAAAGTGTCACAATTTTATTTAATGAAACATATGGGATTGATGCTAATATTTCTACGAGTATTGCTTCTACGCCAGGATTCATTTAAATAATATCATTACATGAAAGCAGTCGCTATTGCATCTCAACGCAAAGCTAATGCGCGTTTCTTTTTATTCGTCATCATTTTATTTGTATCCTTTTCCATCAATGCCTTACCGCGTCCTCTCCAAGCTAAAAGTACTTCAAATCGACGCCACAAATCGAGGAACCGACAGGAAAATAAGAAGTTCGTTCAGAATTTCTCGAGAAACGTGTTGCCATAGCAACACCAGAGCTTTTTCTTCCATGGTGTCGTTCTCCGACATCAATTTATTGTATATTGTACTAGCGCCGTCAGAATGGATGCAATTCGCGAAAGTGATTTCGCGACTCGTACCGCATCTGAATCCGGCGAACAGGGTGAACAAGGAAACACAGAATTGTAACGATGGAGCCTGATGACACTCCCGGCGATTATCAGTGGGATGAAACACGAATCAGGAGAAGGAGGTGGGCGTCACTGCGCGACGAGGAAGAATGTGAAAAGAATCCAACGATTTATCACAAAAGGGAGGAATATTTATTTGCAAATTGAATGCAACAAACTGCAACTGATTGTTTTCGCGATCAGCTTGTTTCGATTTACGCCGCTTGTTTTCGGCAGGATTGCGAATGATTGTAGCAAATTGCTTCACATGTTGCAACTAAACGTTTTCGGATCCTGAACACAATTTGGCAAAACTCGGATCTGGATCCTTGGTACCAATGCAATGTGGTGGAACAGTATGTATTGTTTGCTTGTTTTTAATTTAATTGAACACATCAATCAAAGCAGTTAACATTGTCGCCGGCTGCAAATGTAATTAGACTTAGAATTTACATACACATGCAAGCCTTTCAAAGAAAAAATGTGTTTGTATCAATGTGCAGGCTTATTGGTTAATTTTTCTTTTTATAAGGATTTTGCTGCATCGGGAGTTAAAGATGCTTTTTTACATTTTGATGTAAATAAATTTATGGAATTTTAATACATAAAAAAATTAACCAATAATATTCATTGTAGGTAAAACACACTGAGAGACTAAATATATATTTAAGTTATGGCAAAAAAATTACTTTTTTCTCTTGTTATTGCACTTCAAATCTACCACACATGATGGCTCACAGCCCATAGGCTTAGGCAATAGCAAGTTTCACGACAAACACAGTGGTTATTAATGGTGTCAAAATCACATCTTTGTTGTAAAGGCTCCCCTGCATATTGTCCTGGATTTTTTATATGACAAGGCTTCATATACTGCTTTTGAAGTGTATTATTTAAGAGTAAATTAAACATTTTTTATTGCATTACACTAAATAACACTTTTTTAAAAAGGTAAATAATACATCGGAATGATAAAAAACAGTTGTACACTAAATAACTTTATATTTGTAGTCTCTTTCTTCCTCTCTCTTTCTCCCTCTCTCTTTCTCTCTATTTCTCGGAGTACTGAAGTCTATGTATCAGCAATGGAATCATTTTACCTATTTATTTTTTCAGTCATTGGATACTTTTATTTAAAAAATGCATATAATACATCCAAATGAGATTGTTGATTGAGTCCAAGAGTAAGAGTACCAGTGACAGAAAATAGAAAACCAGTACTACAATCCTCAAGAAGTACCAATACCTCGACCCTATCTACACCGTCGCAATCTAACGAGGAGTAATTAATAAGATATGAAGGTAAAACATAAACTAGTGAACTGTTTTCGGCAGGCATGAAGAATGAGAATATGTACATATGAGAGTATTTTAAGCTCATGATCTCCATCATCTTGCTGCTAATGACAAGTGGGTTTTATTCCAATTCTCTTAAGACTTGAAATTAGCTAATGTTAGCTATCATGTCCTGACAGGCTTTACGGTTTGAAGTACACGTTTCGATATAAAATTGCAGTTACTACCATTCAGTATTTTTATTAAATTATGAAAAAGTTCCTGGAGAAAAATTTTCAAATATAAAAAAAGTATTTGTACAAACCTGATAATCAATTGATATTGCTGCAATTTTCCCATAGTTTTTCACAACAACACAATCGAGATTGGTTGAAACATGCGGACGAACATTATGTTACAAGCGGTAAAACAAAATCCAATTTAATAACGGCACGCTCGAATAGAGAAACAAACTTTAATCTCACGTGAAATCCTTCCATCATGGCACGAAGACGCATGCTGAAACCGACCCCTGCTGCCATGACAGCATTTACTAAAACTTTGAACGGAACCAGCTTCTCCACGGTCCTCGCAATCCCGGAAGGTACCGCTGCTGCGTGCCTGCGTGGTGGGATTCGCTTTCATTATGTAAATAATCTCACCATCGCCAATCTCGGAAGGAGGACCAAATGTGTGCACCCGTCGTGTTCATTACGGCCCCGGAGCGAAATGTTGCCACTTATCTTCCGATTTCCCGTATGCAGCACCAACCACCATGGCAATTCAGCATCACCCGCCGCTGTGAATGGCGCACCGCAAGTACATCCGCATAATGCGCTTCCGTGCATCGTTCGCGGGCCACTAGAACCAGCACGCTACCGAACTAGATCCCGGGCGTTTCGCTGTGTACTATGCTGAGTTTAAGGCGTTTGAGGTCAGTCACACACCACCATCACGGCGTCGGTCATAACGATTGGAGCAGCTAGTGAAGCTGCCTCAAATATGCTGTGATTTTGCTCCAGTTGCAAGCGACTGTAGCAACATTTACTCTTCTTAAATGCATGCTAAATGCATTCAACCACAAACTAATGCTTTCTGTTCCATAAAATATGTGCAAAAATTCCTGCTAACGTACTGTGTTATTATGCACTTCTTGAATCAACCATTACTTTAATTTTTATTTATTTCTCTCCAACGGAAAATCTTGTTCTGTCCCAGACGCGTTTGCATAAAATATGCAAATAAAGCACCAGCAGCGGCAGAAGAAAACTCTCCCACAGATGTGACCATCGTTTTACTACTCAAGGGAACCGTTTCCAGGAATCCAACCCCGGCACCATCGGACTCACCAGAAGATGTTGACCCCTTTTCAACAATCCCACCGAGCTTTAGTGAAAAACGCTGCTCTGACGTTGGTTAGATGTCACGAACGATCCTTCGTTAGAACGATCTCACAGGGATCGCTGCGTTCTCTATTACCAGATTGTAGCAACACAAACGTTGCTCTTGCTGTGTTGATGCTAAAACTAAACTACATTTACCACTTCTTGGAAGGATTCTTATCGCAATTTTACATTTATAAGCCCAGCAAAAGGCCACCATCCGGAAAGATTTATGTCAATCATATGCACATATGTGGGCTGTACGTGTGGAAATGAGTCCACTGTAATGGGTGCTCGTTGCACTTTGATCTCACACAAGCGCATTTGAAGAACCTGACAAACGTGAGCTTGGTTGGCACAGTCGGCTTAGTGAATGAGAACAGAAAATATTAAAATCGTAAAGTCATTTCTATGAGTATTTTTTTATAACAATACTCTAACTGTCATATTACTCTATGATCTCCTATTCTATTGAAGGGTATAAATTTGTCATTAAAAAATAATTAAACCAATGTTCTTCCCACTATGCAATCTTTCACGTCACGCCGTAAACAGTGTATATGGCGTACCGCAGTCGAATACTCAAGACATGAAATTGTTGCCGTAAGATCGCATTATGTGTGCATAACCTGAACCAATGGGTGAATAGCAAAGGCGTAGGAGAACTTCACTCGGTTCCTGTCTGTGACCGTAAACGAATCGTTTACGTTTCACAAGAATATGGCGCAAAACATAAGGTCCGCCAGTGATGTAAGTCTTAACTGCACCGTGTGATACAATTGATATATCTCTGTCAAATTACATTTTTGGTGAGTACAATTGAACCAGTTTATGTGTAACTTTCACTCATTTAAATAGTCACTATCGTGGCATTTATGTATGGATCAATTGATGTGAACCAAGACAAACCAATACACATAATAAGTATTTATATAATTCAGTATTTTTTATTAATAAATGTACGATTAAGGCGCAATCTTAAAATAAAAAAACGTTACCATGACATAAACTAACATTCAAAGAGGCAAAGACAAAGAACTTCGAAGTCAAATACAAACAAATTTACACGACTGGAATGACAAATTTATTGTAGAATCGAATCAATTTGTTTTATTTCCAACCCTATTTTCATTCCTATTTTTTCATTTTTTCACAGCCTTGTCAATCATTGAGTAGATGCACAGCAAATGCTTCTAAGTGGGCAAGAATTATAATTTATTACTAGATAAAATACCATTTTTGATAATCAACTCATAATAAATTGCAATTTTTGTTAGTTTAACATTTACATATAAAATAATGAAAAAAATGAATAAAACAAAACAAGTACCAAGAAAGTTGTAAAATTTTCTAAACAAAGATTTGAATAAGATTTTCCATGCATACAAAGTTGACTGAAAACACCTCTTCCGTTTTAATTACTCCCAGAATGCTCTCAGATGATAAATATTGACATAAGAGATCAGAGGAAAACGATCTCTCTACGCGTTCACACACAAATATCAAACTCAAAGAATTATATTTACCCGTCAACTTACGACTCGTGATCCGTTCGCAAACATCAAGCTAACGCTATAGTCTGTCGAGGTAAAATCATTAAATTTTCCACATCGTTCCTAAGCAACCATCCCACCTCTCGTAGGCGATAATGAAAAAGGTGCCCGTAATTACATGCAATGTAAATACTTTTGGGACTTCAATAATGCTTCATTCCATTTCTGTCTATTGCACGGTTCAGAATATTGTTATTTTATTTATTTTTATAAATCTATAGCTTTACTTTTGGAATGAAATCGGAGCATCTTTTCACTTGCTTCACGAACTCAATTCCACTCTCGTGGGGTTTTGTTTGATTACTCTCCGAAATATTGAAAACGTTTGTACGAAATTCTACTTCCACGACTCTGTTCATCTTTTTACTAAAATAATTTTCTTTTGCAGAAGGTCCTCAGAGCTGTTTACAGTTCAATCCACTGGTGGAAGGCATTGCGCTGCGCTTAGCCAAACATTCCCCGATTTCTGATTACTCCGCTCTTGCTCATAATATTTTCTAATAGCTTTCGCGAGTTTTTCCCGCCGTGTAAAACGCAGACATCGCCCTATGGCATGCAAACGAAATGGCCAGCCCTAAACCAACGCCCCTGGCAGCAGGCCAATCGGTTGCATAAATCTGCCGAAGATACGCAACGAAATCTCGGCCAAACAAACAAACAAACGGGTAGCAATATAAAAAAATAACGCTGCTAAGAAAAAATCTGGTCTCACGGTCCCAAAGTTCACCCCCTATTCAGACGGTAGGGAAAAAAGTTCAAAAAAGAGCTATTTTTGCACACATACCCCACGCGGCCTAAATTATTCACCGTCAGGGAAACCTGAGCGTCCAATTTTCACCTGTCCACCTGGTAGTGCTCTTCCGTTACAAAAGGGATAACAAATCCCGGCATCCCCAACCATCAGCTGGAAGGCTGGGCGGGTCGGTCGTATCCGAATGATTGAACCTTTCGAACCCATGATCGTGCAAAGAAGAGAGTAGCGGAACGAAGTGCGGTCGTAAACACACGGCTGCTGCGGAAGATTTATCTTTTCGAAAATGAAGTGAAAATTTAAATTACAATAGCCTAGCCCGATGCCGTGGCCTGGGAAAAAAGCTCGGTACTCAGAGGAAATGGAAATTCTTTCCCGAGTCATTTGCATAATGCGACCGAAGGAAGGATCGGTGGGTGAGAAATTTCTTTCAGGAGGAGTTTGGGGCGGACAGGAAGCATAGCGGCCGCCCTAGACAGCAAGGCATCCGCACCGCCATCTGAACAGCGCTGCCGCACCAAATTTTGGCCGTTTTTGAACTGATGATTTACAGCCCCTTCATCCATCCATCTGCCGCTGAGGCTCCCACCATACACGAGCTGTGGATGATGAAGCAATGCGAATCGAGGAAAAAACAAAAATAATACACAAGGCACAAATATCGCGACTCGTAACGAAAGCGTACAACAAAAACAATCATAGAAAAAAGAAATAAATTACAGTTGAGGTACAGTTTAGGTAATATCCTTTAAATGAAACCTGGGCGATGAATGTGTTTTCCGAAGATCCGAAGCTTCGTAATAACAGATGTCGTGTAAATTAAGATATATTTGAGAAAAAATACATGTTATGTACATAAACAAAAACAGAGCAATACAAAAACACTTATAAATAAACAGAAAACTAAAACAGATAAAAGTTATTGCACTTCAGCAATGGATTATTTTTATAAGCGTTTCTCAAATCAAATATTATTCATATAATCTAATTTTTAATTTTAATATTCATATTCTCTTAATCTATTTAAGAAGATAAGAGCAAATCAATGCTTGTTTTATGTTCCTAATACCCATATCAATGGTGGATAACCATATGTATTAATACCGTTTTGAATAATAGAATTTGAATCGTTTTGTTTTCTATTAAACGGTTAAAATATTTATATAGGATACAAGGGCATACCTGCTTTCACGATGTATCGTATGATCAAGGTACACGTCATATATTCAACTCATCAAAAAGACAAACTGCAATGCAACACACCTTGTAAGTCCTGAGCATACGAATACCCTAAGCTTATTAAAATAATTGCAAACTGTTTCTTAAGTTTACCCATTCTTCTACCATTATGTTAAAAATTTTCCACGATAACGGTCGTTAGTCAATTGGAGATATTTTTGTTACAGTCGATTGTGAAAATAAACAACATAATTTGTTTCCGCCCTCACCAACCCGACCGTCAGCAAAATTACTTGATTCCATCGGCTGGATCAACTAGCGCTCTGTTTTACCGTATATGCTTTGTAAAGGGTTCCCACCACCTGCGATGTGCTCGCAAAGAACGTCACAAGATAAAGCACCAACCATTAGGGCTAAACCCCTTGGTTAGTCTCGGCCAGGGCTATATCGAGCCGTGTCGATCGGAGCGTACTTTTTCTCATTACCATATTTATTGGCAAAGCTTAGAGAATCATTAGACTGAACAATGTAAATCGGCCCGGTATCGTCAGTGTGCTTGCAGTTACGCTTTATGTCACATCTCGAAGATATGTCGCACGCCTGAATGCCTTACAGATTGCCGGAATGGAGTAGGAGAAAGATAGGGTGGAGTTCACTAGAGAATATGTAAATTGCTAATGCTCCGCAACTTCATTCAGAGGAAGGCAGCTCTCAGTGCAAGGTACCATGTAGGAATAATCTTACCAACTGATGCAACTGTGATGATCCTGTGTGTATTTGTTACCGTTGCCTTGATTTTGCTTCTGTTTGTTGAAATTACGATGATGTTTATCAATCGTGATTAACCAACCGTAACAACTAGTTGCTTACCAACAATTATTGTATACCCTTTCAAAACGGCTTGCGGTTTTTAAGATGAAAGCAGCATTGTTTGCTGAAATTAAATTAACTATTAAAAATAAAGAATATGCATCGATCAAATCTGTATTACTTTTAAAGGTTGATTTAATTTCAAAAACATTTCTTTTTCCGCCCATACAACTATCGCGGAGAAAAAAAAATGCATTTTGAATATCATGTTGGGTTGTGCTGTTATTTTATCATAAGCGATGGGCAAAAATATGATGAATTTTAAAATTAAGGAAACCCGCATCGTATGTAAATATGTATGATGTCACTGCATTCCTATATTCGTAGCATTAGATAATAATGTCTTGCTTCTTTCATTTTTTATTTAAGCTTGGAACAATAAGAACACTACTAGAACTATAACTTTAAATATACGTTATAAGATAACTTTACAATATGATAATGTGGAATAAACCAAAACCTTTAAAAAATAACCAAATTCAATTGAAAAATAAAATCATTGACCTCATTAAATATAAATATAATCTGAGAATCATTCTAAAAATATAAGTATCTAGGTTACTATAAGATGATAATGACTAAGCAATCAGATTGAAAATGTATTGAAGGTCAAAAAAGTAGTTTGTAAGATGTTATTATTTTGTTTTATGTGTATGTTTTTGGAAAATACAAAACCCTTTTACTGGAATAAAACTAACTTGAACAAGTCATATGCTACTCATACTTCCGCCACCGGGAGCTACTGTGGCGCAATCAACCACGTAAACAAACATCGCGTTCCTTCTTCTGCGTTCTTCTCTTCCCAATGTTATTGACTAATCGATGCTCATCGATATCCTCCGGCTATTTGAAGCATCCCGCAGAGCATTATTGTAGCAGTCGACTAGGTAGACAAAACTTCCATCACCTCTCTAGGAGGCACACATATATATATATATATAGACATACATTTCAATCTGCTTAATGAAGCCCCGAGTTTAACGATGTTTACGCTTCCGGGTCTCGGAGATTTCCGGTGTTCGTGTCCAAAAGGAAACCCTTTTCCCGGATCCTGAGAAAACGAGGCCTTTGATATCGATGCATCAAGTATCGTCGCGCGATTTTGCACTCTCTCACCAATACTCCGCAAAATACGACGCGGAGTTGATAGGGCAAACAACAAGAAGTTCATTACATCCGAAATTAATTTCCTGATTTGGAAAGCCTCCTTCGCACATCTCACACCTTTTCCCAGCAACCAAGCGTTACAGACAGTTGTCGATTTAAATAGTTTACAGCCAAGGAAATTGGAAACGAGGTACGCCCTGGAGCAAGAAAAATCACTGTTCTCGTGTAGTGGGCTTCCTTTTTCGGTATTTCAGCGTGATGGGTGAGTGTGAACGTTTACAACATACAACAGCTTTGTTGAGAAGAATCACGTACCAACGCAGCCTTGGTGTAAGGAAGGAGGTGAACTGGCAGGACGCTTCGGTTTCGCACGCCCAAATGCCATCATGCGAGAAATGGTTCCCGATGTGATAAGACTTACCACCACGCACACAAGCTTGCTTAATTTTCCTACGGATGATGGTGACGGCGGTGCATGACGGTGATGGTGAAGGCGGGAAGGGAGTTGAATTGATTTTCTAAATTAAATTTAACGAATAAATCACATGTATAGTTAATCAAAGCACAGCGCGTTTGCCAAGGGTTGGAGCGAGGGTGAAACCAACAACCAAGCACACGTGTACATTTGATTTTGTATTGAGTTTCAAAAACATCGGTTCACATCCTTCCTCCAGCGCACACACCGGATATTGTCGGTGGGTTACCCACACCTCGCTTCTTAGCTTACGCTCCAATTAATCCGTTTTGTGGAACCGACCAACTTACCACGGCACCGTGGTAGATACTTAACATCCCATCCGGCGAATGGAGCGGCGGTTGCATGAACGTGATCTATTTTACCAGCCATGATGTAAATAAACAAGTGTTTCGATTTGGCTTAACGTTTCAGGGTTATTGCGTGGAGACGAGCGTGCAAGGTGAAGATTAATTTGCGTGAATTGATCTACTAGATTGAACTCAGTATCTTTCATTTAAAACGTTAAGTGAACAATATAACCCTTTTAGTTTTTCTTCTTTTGCATACGTTACACTCTTTTTTCTGTTGATTTGTCCTAAGGTAAGTTATTAAACTTATCACTGTACTTTTGACGTTTTTGATAACCCTTGAGGCAAGCAACGCATCTAAATAAAACTTAAATGGAATAAACCTAGGTGCTTACCAACATTTAAAGCTAATTGAATCAACGCTAAATAAAATATATTTCAATATGAAAAAACAACGATATTTTTCATCACCAGAATTCTCGCAATATACTATGAAGAACATAAAAACATACACACTATCGAAAAACCAGAAAAAATAAGCGGATACTCTAAACGAAGTTATTTGATTTAAGATCAGTCTACCGTTCGTCTGGTTTCCGACCGTTCTTTTTTATCTAAATGCGTAAAATGAGCTTAAACTCTCACAGGCGTTAGTATAAAGAGCAACATCAAACGATGATTGGTGGCTAGTAAATCAATTTGCATTTCAATTTCATGTATGATAATTTTTCTTCCGCACCGCTTGAAGAATGTTTGAATTATTTCTCACTCCCGCTCACGTACAATGTGAAATTTATTCCCATTTCCGTTCTTACTTCCGC
>JXXA01004659.1:0-15004 GCA_000956255.1 Anopheles punctulatus | reverse complement strand
TGTGCACGTTTAGGAGGTGAAGTTATTCGTATTGAAATTTTCATCGCCGCACGCAATTCTTTCGCATCATAAAACAGTGCCGAAATTTGTTACGCCTGCTTCGTTCCTTCCGCGTAAAGGGTTCGGTTTATGTTTGTGTTCAGTTCTCAGGAATGGGGGTTGCAACCGTCATTACGTCGTTTTTCGTTTGAATTTGAGCAGTTTTTTTGTTTTTGCTAGCAGCAGCACCTCCGTAGCCATTCCTGGCGTAAGGACGTAATGAAATTTACAGGAATCACCGACACCCGCACAATGAAATGATTTTTTAAGTCTTCCCAGCCGGTAGGGAAATTTGTGCAGCAAAAAGAAAGAAAAAAAAACATATACCGTGTATAAAGAGTGAAAAGAAACGCCTCAAACAAGATTGTCCTTCGCTTGCACCGCTTGCCCAATACTTTGCTTGTTTGAAATGAGCGTTCAAAAATAAAAAAGCAAGCAAGAAAAAAACGACAAACGAGAGGTGTTTGTCTTGCAGAAAACGATGACTTATAAGAAGCCGTTTTGTTTAGTGAACAACGAGAAAATCAAAGGAAAACAAAGCTGCTGCTGGGGCGAGCACGGGCGTGAATAAAAAAGTGGCGTTGGAGAGCAATAAAAGAAGCAACCAAAAAAATAATGTAAAAAACCCACCCGCTTTCCACCGAGGCCACGAGGACCCAGTTGGGCTGTTCCCGGGAAAGCGGTTCGTATTTCAATTAAAAAATACGAAGATATTTACTCATTTGCAATCGTGGGATCGTTGGCGGCCCCCGGGAGCGGTGCGGTGTCTTGGCCAGGGGGCCACCGTCCGTTGAGGATGGATTGTTTTCACACTGGGCACTTCACAGGGACACACTCTCGGAAAGGGTAAGCGAATGGGGGTTTTCTCCCTCCCCCCGTCGGGTTTGTCTTACGCTTCACACGGCGCCCTCATCGCAATCGCTCACTCTTTCGCTTCGGTTCGGCTTATCAAACCGAGAATGAGAAAAAGGAGATGCAATCTGTCTAATTTTCTTTGAATTTATTTCCTGTTACTTTGGCATCTCGGTTCGGTTCGGGGTTCGACCTGGTGATTGTGCGCTTTTTTTTTTTTGCTTCTTTTAACGTGCATAAGAGCGAGACACATTCTTTGAATCCTACTTTTGGCCCGCACTCCCGTCGTTTGTGGCGCTTGTTTGTGCGACCGTCCGGGGACGAAATATTGGCTGAAGGGGTTGACTTAATTAACGATGGTTTTTGTTGATTTAGGTGTTCATTGTTGAAGAGATTTCTTGAGCTAGGTACTGGGGGATATTTTTTGTGTCGTCCTTCTCCGGCACATTCATCTTGATCCGGTTCATCTTGATTGGGTGTAGATCGCGGAATGGAAAAATCGTTGCAAAAAATGGAGAAAAATCGGATGGAAAAGATCCTAATGAATGTCCAGCGCCGTCCTGTTCCAAAGCCCACCCGAACGTAATCCACCTTTTGCGTTCAATCAATCACGAGCGAACCAAACGTTAAGCCAATATTACATCGCCACTGAGCCGCCACAGAAGCGGCAGGACCCGGTCCAGCATCCGGTCCTTAATAAACGGTGATTCTTTATTCATAAATCCGGCCAGCAGCGCTAAGGGCGCGGTACGGGCGCGTCGGAAAAGTCCTGCCCGGTGCAACTCCGGTGAAAGGAGATAAAATCACTCATTAAAGCGAATGAGATTCTAATGGACTCGATACGGAACTCCGGCCCGATGGCGAGATGTCGGTTCCCGGGCCGGGGTTTTTGGGGTTGTGATAAGCCCTCGTGAAAGCAGCGTAGCCAAGATGGACGTGCGTTTGTTTCATGTTTTTCCTCTTATTACTATCGTATTAATGAATAATATTTATGATCCACAATAAATCACTGCGGATTACCGTATGATTCTTTGATCTGTCCCAAAAAAAATGTAGAAAAGCAGAAGAATACGACGTTCCCGGGCTTGGCTTCAGCTTTCGCATGCCGTTTGTTGACCGAAACGATAAGCATGCGGACACGACACCACGGTAAGTCCATGCGGTGCGCATTATTATCCCCCACCCACCGGCCAGCGCCCGGTTTCTTTTCGCGCAAGGAAAAAAGGAAATGCTTAGACGGGGCGCAGATTTTCTTAGATTTATAAATCCTCTTCGAAAGCGACCGGAGTTCGAACCGAGCCTGTACGAGCCGGCTTACCATGGCGGCTTACTGTTTGGCTTGGCTTTGATTTTGTTTGTTTCCTTTTCCACCATCCAATACGTTCGCGTCCCCAGCGTCCATCATTAGGGGAGAACGGCGGCCGCCAGCCTGCTTGCTGGAGATGTGGAGGGATTGTGTTTATTTATTATTTTTTTCATAAATATCCTTCCACAGGAATGTGGAATCGCTTTATTCGGTTTCGTCACAAAAGAATTTCGTCTCCACTGTATTATCGACGGTTGGCGACAGTTGGAATGTGCGTCGCATATGAAGTAGAATTGATTGTGGCATATGTGTTGGGCCGACTTACTTCGGTTGGCAGTGACGGATGAGCTCTTTGCGTGGATTTTGCTCTGCAATAATAGACTATAAAACGGTAAAGAATGATTATGCCCAACAAATTGCATTCAATTCAACGAATTCCGGCTCTATGTAGATTGCCAAACATTATCCACATCATTAAACACTTACTTCGATCGATACCATCGATGCCTGCTTGGTAGCAGCTTACCGACGCCAATCAGCCAACACCAATCAAAACCACCATAATGCTGCAAAATGACCACTTTGTCCGGTACGGTATGCTGAAGTCGATACGAGCATCCCTTTGTGCCCGGCCCGAACCCTTTTTCTGTGATGCGATCCGACGGGGATTCGGTACTCGATTGTTCCATCGAAGGAAAGATAACGATGAGCGGTTTGGTAGGTTTGCGTGTGTGTGTGTGGTGAGAGGCATCAAGGTATCAAGGTATCAAACTACACATGTTCTATCACTCGCTCGATAGGTTGTCCCTGGTTTGTTGGTGGTTTACTGTTTATGTTCGCCTGATTGCCCAACCATCCCCCGGGCGTATCAATTTCAAATCTCTTTTGTTCCCCTTTAGGGAGCAGGTTCCCATGCGGAAGCAGGAGCGTATTGAACAGTCTGGTCAAACGGTACACTTTGAAGGGGTTGCCAACCGTGTTCGATTCTTTCCCCTTTTGGACGGCGTGACTGCAAAAAGGATGTTCGTTTTCCACCCGGCGCCCGTTGAGCCGTTGAGTCATTCTCAATCGGTTCCTTCAGTGCCGGAAATGAAATCAACCGTTTATGATTATGATGTTGCCACTGGCAAGAGTGTGTGTGTGGGTGTGTGTGTGTGGGTTTGAGGGTGCGTGTCAATTTTGCATTTCCCTGGTGAGATGCTCATCGATCCTGGTGAGCCAGCTCGTCAATGGATGAGCCATCAAAGTGGAAGTGGATTGAATGGTCATTACGTTGGGGCCATTCTATGGACCGAATGCTATGGCGGGCAGGAAGATGCAAGGAATGCAGTGCAGTAGTTTAAGCCATTACAGATTGCAGCAAGCAGGATGAAACTTTATCGAACACAAAAGGGATTCAGCCTGTTGTGCCGGGTTGTGTCTCGGTTGAGCGCAAGTAGTGGCTGCCGTCGAGATTGCAATTTCAATAACAAAAGCAGCTCGTCCGAACGGCTAAACGTCGACCCTCACTGCAGGACGTAGTCAATGAAGGCGTTAGTATATCAATATCAAATGACCATGGCTTCATGTGGGGCGAATAAGCCGAACAAGGGTATCAACGAGTTGTATCGGTTTGATGTTTGCAATGAGGTGTGATAAATCACTCATAAATTAGAAATAATCGAAGAAGTGCTATGGCGACGGCAGCCGGCACGTGCAAGGCCAAACGGAATAATCAATACACTAGCGAACGTGTTGAGTGCGAATGGATTTAATGAATACTTTAACAGATGCGAATACTCAGACCCGATTTCGACCAAGGTTCTTACACCCTCCCCACTACACACACCTTGTGCCGTGCGTTGCTTTGGTTTTAGTGGAAATCAATCCAATCTAGCAGCCACAGGAAAGGATAGCATACAAAAAAAAAAGTGCTGCCACAGAAAGAAAGCCCAGTGTGTGTGTGTGTGCGAAGAAGCATGTGGCTTGATTTATGGTTCGTTTTAATTAGCGCACCGCTAGAAAACTAGGTAATCACTAGCTCGTAATGAATGTTCGGTTGAATTCATCTAATTTATAGCTGACCAGTCGAAGTCATCTGCCTTCGCAAAGTGGCCCCGAAGCCTTCGCCGATCCACCGGGCCGGGTTTTCACCGTGTGGCCTGAATGCGAACCGAGCGACCGATGGCGAGCAAGCGCCGGCAGGTATGGTGTACAAATTGACTGCGAGTGACCTGCGAGCCGAAAGTGGCTCGCAGTGTTACCACTTTCCACCCACCCCTGCAGCAAGCGGCACAGGAAGTTGAGCCTAATTGCTAATCCACACTTTTACGTGTCCTGTCCCGGGTCGGTCTACATATCGTAGATGGGTCTGCTTTTTCGTTTCTCTTCGCCGCGCATTACTAGCGCCCACGGGGTTGCGAAACGTGCACATGGGGGCGCCCGTTTTGGGCGGTTTTCCGGTCATAAATTTTGCCATCGGAAGCGAAGAAGTCGCCGGGTGCGTGGATGGGTGAGGTTTGCGGTGCGGTTTGGTCGTCTGTTGGTGCATGATAATGCTAAGAAACTAGCCGAACGGATCTTTCAAACCGTCAAGTACCTCGTTCGATCCGCAGGAAGGAAGGAGGGAAAAGAGTGATGTACCAGACGCCTTAAGGCAATCGGTTCCGCAGAACGATGAGATCGGACGGGGCGAAGATAAACACACAATTAATTCTTATATTTGTTGTGACAAGTAGACAAATTGATTTGAATCCTTTGGGAAACGAGCTGCAGCCAATTTTCATTTGCCACGACCTGCGCCATACGGTCACGAGCTGGGACCGTGCGATGCTAGGACGAATAAAAGACGCTGGCTCCGGGAGCACGAACGTACAAGGACAAAGCGATTTTGGAGGGAAAACACATAAAAAGGATCTATCATTTCGGGGACCGTTGGGGGGGCTAATAGTGAATCGGAATCGCTTCCCATCGCATCGGTGAGTCGATTAGGCTGGTTGTCATGGCAATACATTCGAAGCCGGACGATATCCGTATGGGGAAAACCGCCTGCTACAACGTCGACGTGATGTGATGGAGAAGGCATGCTTCTGTTGCTGATGATATTGATTTGTTTTCTTGGCGCTCGAATGTCGTCCACGGCGTGCGCACGGTGTGGACCTTGTTACACACTGCGTATGGGTGTGTGTGTGTGTGTATGTCTGTGTGCGAGTGCGGCTTCTTGACTTCCGCCTCAAGACGGTTCTAATTTATCAGCCTCGGCATGGTTTGACAGTCGCATCTTTCACGAAGCCCTTCTAATACATTTATCTTCCCTGCCCGAGAACCGTTGTTGGACCGGTGGACGGACGAAGCCACAAGATTCGATAACCGTTCCCCATTCGCACTGCAGTGGGACAGGGCGGCTAATCGAAAGCGAAACCCTACGAGAAAGGAGCACGATGCCGGCTGGACCGTGGTCCCGGTGAAACGTGAGGTGAATGGCCAACCGCAGCACCTCGAGGGGACGCCGCTGGCGGAGGACATGTGGTTACGATTGTGACAATTGTGCGAGCTTCAATAGTTTTGACAGTTGACCGATGACGACCCGGAGCCGGTGGGGTGGAAGCGTTCGCCGTTGTCTGTGCGATGTCACGCGAGGGAATTCGACCGGATTGTGATCTGGTAATTGATTTGGTTTGCATAATTGAGCAGGGGATTAGGGAAGTGTTTGCTTGCGTATCGGAAAGGGAAAGTCCGTGCACGAGCAGCTATTAGTCTTGCGTTCGGTATTGAATGTTAAGTTTTGGTGTGCTCGCAGTCGATCGCGCGAAGGATGTCAACGGAAAGTGAGAGGTAGCAGCGGTTTCACTGCAAAAGACACATTCAATCCGCATTCAATTAAACCAACAAACAGTCATCCTGTTTTTTTTTGGGCCCGGGAAGTGAACGATGAATTTTTGATGCGACATGTGTAAGTAAATGAATCTCTTTCTCGCTTAAAATCATAACGAATTTATTGCCCCTTTTCTGTGGCCATGTCTTAGATCCCTACCTCACTGTCCGTTCTGTCGATTGGCGGTGATTTAAAGTCGAATCTACATTCGCATTCTACGTGCCTGCTGTGGGTCAAGCAACGGTACTGCATCTCAAAGTGAGCAACTAGAAAGGGACGCACTTTGATTTATGCTGGCGCACACAGTTTTGGTGCGTCGTTCCAGGGTTTGGCATTCCTGTGAGCCGGAAAGTGTAAGTGTCCTGGCCGGGCGAAATTTGTGTACGGCCCAGCGGTGGTTCGCACAAGACACACCGACACGCACGCTTCAATGGGCTTGCCTCTCACGACTCGAAAACGCATCGCAGTCGAAGGTGGTGTCCATCAACCCGGCCGTACCCGGTCCGACAACAACGGCACATTCTTCACCGTCGCCTGGCTCCATGCATCAAACAAAGTATGAAATCAGTTAATATAAATATTTCATGCTGCTGATATAATTTCAATTTATTTTCTCACTCTTTCCCGCACGCCTGCGATGGCCTGCGATGGCCACGGAGCAGCGTTCGGTCGACCCGCACCGACACCGGAGAGACGACCGAGATGCTCGGGGAGTAAATCGTCTGATATTAGATGCCTCTCTGATGACGATCTCCGTGTGACGGTGTAAGCTCCCGTCCCAGGTCCCGGCCCCGGTGCCGTGCAAGAGGCAGCCGAGTGTGTCTTTCGCTCATGTTTCGTTCTGGAAAATTATTTTAATGGAATTTTTCACTCTCCTGCCAAGGCACGGCTCTGCCTTCGGTGCGGTCCTTCGTCCGGACGCCATCAGGATTTGGCTAACCGGGTGGAAAGGAAAAGGCAACAATTACCGGCGACACACGGCGAATGGCTCGGGTAATCTTTGCGCATTTTGCGTTCACTTCGGGACTGCTTGCCACCGTGTGCATCCACTCTAATCCAGTTGAACATTACAACGTACATTTCGACTGAATGCTACCTGAGAACTGCTTTTCCAGTGGGAAGCCGGTCCACCAGCCGCCATTGCGAAGGAATGCACATGGGCACAGGTGGAAGGTGGCGGGGAACGGTTCCGGGTTCGGGTCGGGTGATTTCTCATCACTTCAATGAAGCTGCATTCTCATTGCGAAAGTTGTACCCTGCCTCGCTGCTCCATCCGGACGGGCCGACGGTGGGCCGAGCACAGGATCGTACGATTTCAGTGATCTGAATCGCATGTGAATCGGTTTTCCTTTTGTGCACAGCCACCGCCGTCGTCCGGTTGATTCCGAGATTCATCACCTATTTCCGTGCGAGAGAAATAAATCCTTGCAAGCACCCGTGGGCGCTGGTGGCCAGATGAAGCCAACGGCCGCCGGTTCGGTACGGCTCGGTACGGCACCGTCGCCGGCTCCGGCCGAATGTATCTGAAATCTAAATCTTGACTTAAACTGTCAGAGATTGTCTCTGACGGTGGCCGGATCCTCCGATGGCATCCTATTTTAGGGCCTCCTCCCCTTTCGCATCGTCGTCGGCGTCGTCGGAGTCGTCGGCGTCGTCGGCGTGTTCGGCTGCGGAATGACGGTGGGCAACCAGCAACCGACAACCGACGGCATAGGCCGTTCGGATGCTACTTTGTCCTTCCAAGGATAATCGTCGCCTGGGTCGCCGGTGCCTGGGTGGGGATGAACGCAGCACGACGTGGTGCCACGATGCCAGCAATCCTTTGCCAGCCGTTTGGACGTTTGTATTTATCCATATTTCAGACGATTCCATCTAGTCACAGGCCACAGTCACGGGACAGCAAAGACGGCCGGTAAGATGATTGAAGATGAGAAGCGGGAGGCATGGTGGATGGTGCAGCGATTGGGTTGGTAATTTACAATCCGATACTTTTAAGCCACCGGCCTGAAATGAAGTGGATGGAGATATCTGTGACCGGGGAAATGATTATTGTTTCGATGCTCTCGCTTGCACTCACTCTTATTCCGTCGCAGAAGAAGTCAGCTGCGAAGCTCAAGCGATCTCGCCACAACCGGACCGGAATGTCTCCGAGATCTGGCTCGAAACGAGCAAAGCAGCACTTGTATCCTTTCGCTGCAAACGGTGGTTGCTTTGATGCACCGTCCGGGAAAACGGTCCATTCTTCGTGCGGCTCGTGGGCTAGAGTGAAAAGTTAATTCCTGTTTGAGTGATAAATCATGATTGATTATTTATTGCCGTTTTCCACTGCGGCACCATTACCGTGGCCGTTCCCTGCACGGGTTCGAAGGATTTCAAGTTCGATTCAAATAAACCAAGGTAGCGAGTGTGGGATGCGAATTGTCCTTCGTCATGCGTCACGGGCACACTTAGAGTGAGCGCATTTGCTGATTCAGCAGATAAGTGTCTCAGGATTACAATTTGTCAATCAGAATTTATTGCACCCCTCTGCATGGAGTGGCGATGATGGACTGCGACGTGGAAAGCCCAAATCACTGCAATAAGAATTCGCACGAAATGATTCGCGCACGGAGAGGCACACCGTACGCGCAAAACGCTACCGGTACGCTACCGAAAGGTTATTTAAATAAGCAAATAATGTAAATTAACTTACGCCACGCCACGTGTCGACTCTAATCGAAACATCCGGCCTCATCGCGTAATTCATAATTGCTCGCATTCGATCCATTAAATCAACGGCACGATTATAATTCGCGGTCGGCCAGCAGTAATGCACCCACCGGGTGGGACATTCCAACGGTTCGCTGGTGCATGAACATGATATGCATCTGTTGCCACCAGCCTTTCCAACGTGGCCGCGCGTTTGTTTTTAATTGAAACAATTTGACGATAAATATTTACGCATCCCTTCCGCCGCCAGCGCCACCCACAT
The DNA here is from genome assembly GCA_000956255.1 of Anopheles punctulatus. NCBI lineage: Eukaryota > Metazoa > Arthropoda > Insecta > Diptera > Culicidae > Anopheles > Anopheles punctulatus. The sequence continues at coordinate 5,983 of JXXA01004659.1, read as the reverse complement.
CGAGCATCAGTCATTGAATGCTGCGAAAATCGACTGAATGCGGCCGTGTGGCCATGCTTTCCCCGGTTGTGGAATTTCGCCGAGGGACAATCGAAACATATTTATAGGGTTAAATAACTCGCACACACTCGGCTGGAACGGAACGCGGAAAGGGTTTTTGCTTTTGTTTTTTTTTTTAGGAATTCCGTACCATCCAAAACGTTCCAGTGTCCTCGCCAGCGGGGTTGTCGTCTCTGTCACCTGTCAGGGTTTGCTCTCCACGCTCCGTCCCCTGCCCCTCGTTCCGCCCTGCCATCGAAGCGGGCGGCCTGTGGTTGACTGGAAAATTGCAACAAATTATTTTGAAAAGCGATTGTGTTTGACAGTTTTCAATTGCGGATAGGTCATAAATTTGACCCGCAGCAGCAGTGGAGCGGTGCGGGTGGTGTTGGTCAGTGCTGTTGAGCCGCCAGTGTTTTCGACCGGTCCATCGATGGCTACGCTGGCGACGGATCGGGAGAATGTGTTCCGCACATGGGTTCGATCGTACAACAAGGTCGGCCGGTTCGCCGTGTGCCAGAAGGGGTGACCGTCATGCCAGAAAGCGATACGGTGCATCCGGTGCAGTTTTTGTTTGCATAGAAATGGGGCCCGCTGCACTGCGGCTGGTGCACCCGGAATCGGTGCATCGGAACCGGCCGGTGCGGCTGTTACGGCCGATACGGTGCGTATCGGTTGACTTTTCCGATTGAATGATGCACCACATCGGGGGCCGGTTTCGTGCTGCAAGTGGAACATTCAAATGCACTGCTCAGCGCTTAGTGCTACCCCAAAACGAAATGGTTGATTTATTTCACCAATCGCAATAAATAATTGTTGCATATCGTTGCGAGATACCGTTCCCGAGGAGACGAGCGAACAAGGAACTGGGTTGAGCTACTTTTTTCGGGAGCGCCTGTGTGTTTTCGATCCTGACGGTGACGTGGCGGGTCTTGGAACGTATTTTATTAGTTTTCAATGTGTATGCTGATATTTAGGCTATAAATTGTGCAGCTACCATGTGGTGCACTAAGTCTTGCTGATGCTGATGATGGTGTAGGCTTTGCCATACGTCGGTGCGATGCGAGAGAGCGTGCTAGCGAACGAGCGAACGAGCGAGCGAGAAAGATATAGCTGTCGATTTAAACTGACAGCTGTGTCGTCGTCGTTTCGTCGTTGCGACAGCTTGAGTTGCTTCCTGGTTGGATTTCGAATAAATCATTTCCGATTTCCATCGATGGTTGCACATTTCGGATTGAAAATGGCAACGATGGCAAAGACTTATTTATGTCGATAAAACACTCCTCCTCTAGTTCGCAATTGCATCAAACAGCAGCCACCGTCGTGTCCGTTCATGCGTTGTAATGTTCCACTCCACTCGTGATGCGTTTTACCACACACACACACGCACATACAGCACCATCGACCGCCTGCGTGCGGATCAATTCGTTCCCCAACATTAACCACAGACCTAGCGCCGAATTGCGTCCCAGCGCTTAACCGTTCTCCTGGGTCGGCACGACACTAATTAACAACCTCGTGCTAATCACCAGAATCCATTTCGAACGGACTGGAATCGAATGGAGTCGCCCAGCTCGGTGTAGCGGTGTTTTGCATTGCGGCGCGATTGTGAGCAAGGGGGAGGGGGGGGGTGAGGGATAGGGATGAAGGGAGCTCTCATAAAAACGCTACCAACATATGGTGAGTTTTCCTCCCGATTGCGAGTTTTTATTTACGTATTCCGCACCGTATTCGCCTTTCGCTTCGTCGGTCTCGAGCGCACACTACGCCGTCCTTTTTAATTGAAACCAATAAAAACTGGTTCAATCAAAGGAAATTGATTCCCGCCGTGGCCGACGAACGGACCGAGGGACAACCACGGATTGGGGATGCGATCTTCGGTGCTTCTGGTGCTTGACCCTAGCGCACCGAGCGCCACTGGAACGATCCGTTCCAGTTGAGTCGGACTGTCTGGGATTGACCAAATCCCTCGAGTTCCACAACCACGGAGGAGGAAGGATCACCCCGTGGAGGGTGTGGATTGTAGTGCTCTCACCGTAATAGCAATTGTTGTTCATCCCAAAATCGTCATTAAAAGAACAACCAATTAACAGTAAAAAAAACTAAATACTCCCGACCGGTTCTTCCCACCACGGAAAGCGTAACGTTCGATAAAGGCTGCTCCGAGAAGCAGTCGGCCGGTCGGTGGTGGTGACCGAAGGAGGCGAGGAAATGAAAACGATAAAAGTAAATCGTTTTCCATCGTGATGTGGCCCCACATCTCGCCAAATCTCCGTACGAATGCCGTCGCGCGTGTGTGAGTGTGTGTTTTTGTCCCGGAATGGAATCCGGGAAAACCGAAAACGGTAGTTTCCGATAGTCGGGAAAATGACTCAGGGCTGACGGCTGTTAATGTGATTCCATCCAAAGGGAAACTGCATCGCCATTATTGCCGGGCCCGAGAGTACTCGCTTTAGTCGAGGCGCGAAGGTGCGGGAAGGAGAAAATTGCGCCACTGTGTCATTAAACGATCGATCGGGCAGTGGTGGTGAAGATAATTTCGAGGGCGGAATCGGTGTGTGTGTGTGTGTTCGATGTCTTCGGGCGTGAGGTGGAAGAGTAGTGTCCATTAGGAAGCACATCCAGAGTAAAGTGTTTCGCCGCTCATTGCACCACTAATGTTTATTTCTACGAGTGAAGCAAAGCATTAGTGCTAGCGTTGTGGTAAAAACACACAAAAACACATCCTTCCACGTCCACGGCTCGGGTCAAGGCACGTGCAACCGAAAACGTTACACTATCAATAAATAGTTTGCTAATTTCTTTTCTATATATCTAGCACGATCTAGTTACCCTTTGCCTGGGTTGCTGCGATGGCCCCGAAACAATCATTCACTCGCCGGGCGGGCCTAACGGGGTTGATCCTGGGTGCGGAAGCCTCCGGTGGCAAACCTTGAGCCGTTTGCATTCATTTATTTCCGTTCCTCCGTTTTCCACTCACCCAACCTCCTCCCACCTTCCATGCCGCAAGAATGTGGTGCCGGCGACCGGTGCTGACCAGATGGAAACCGGCGGCTGCTACTCGCTTTTAATCACACTTGAGCGGCAAGCGGATATTCGACGTCCTAGGAATTGACAGTAAATAGGGTCTAATCGTGTGAGTGGCCACCGTGACCACCGTCCCGGGGTTTTTGCCCACGAATATTGTGACAATCGTCATCGGCATCATTTATTTTGTTTTGCGGGCAGCCGGCGGCCAAACGGGCGGATTTCCATTCGCAGGTCGCTGGGAGGTGGAAAGGAGATGCTAGAGGATTTTGAAGGAGGCTAGTAGGAAATCCACGGCTTCCCTTGCCCGGTGCCCGGCTGTGGCTCCTCATCGAACGGACTTTGGACGACTTTGGCAACTGTGGCGAAATCCATATATCATTTTGAGAAAGGACAAATGTAATTTTGATATCAAATAAGATTAATGATTTTCGCTACCACTTGGTGGTGGTGGTGGTGGAGGCATTAGGGTTGAGATGAGTTGGTTGAGCAACCCCTCCCCTCTCTCTTCACTCTCCCTCTCCCCACCTCCCCCCTCCCCTCAGGCTGGAAGGGTCCGATGGTCTAGTCCAGTTTGCTGGCTGATGCGAGCGAGGATGTGCCTTCTTTTTTGCTGTTCCCTTTGATCCCGTTCCCTTTCGCCGCCCGCCGCTCGAAAGCGAACCCAGGGCGGGGACATTATTTTAGGCTTTTTTCGCCACTTGCACTGATGCGTGTGGCGTGTGTGGGTTTTTGTTCGCTTCCCACTGCCCACTGCTGATGGACGCATCGTTTCGGTTTCGGGCGTATAATAAACCGGCCGTAGGACGATGTGTGACGGGGAAAGTTCGCTTGTATGTAAATGGTTCGGGCGATTATTAGCGATGGAAAGAATTACCGGGCGGGTAGGCAAGCGCGAGCCTTGAGGGTGTGTTACTATCGTTTATTAATTATTATTTGATGATATTCCAGAGTTTTTCTTGGATCCACTCGGGAACCCTTGCGCGCTTGCGGCTGGCCGAAAGCAAGGGAGGGAAAGAGAGACATGGCATGGTAGAAAAAATCCCAATTAAGGGTTGGGTCAGTTTGGGCCGAAGCAAAAATTGTCATTTACAGTGCTCTTCCGTGCGTGCGTTTTCCGGCGGTATTAGTAGTGGTGGCAGTGGCTATGGCGGGCGATGTTTGTTTGTAATAAGCTTATTCACGTTGAAGATTTATTGCTAATGGATTGATTGATGGAACGTGGATCATCGTTCACAACGCGACGCGACGACGACCGTGCGTGCCGTGCGAGTAGTGGACAAAGGCAGCGAGAAACCAGGAGACACGAGAGCCAGCCGAAGGGTGCGTTCTTGGTGTTTGGTGGAAAAAAAACACCGAGCAAAGAGAGAAGAAAAAAAGAAATGCTCGCCTGGAAAACCGAAGGAGTGGCCACCGTGTTGTGATCGTGAGTGAGGAGCGAGTGACATGACTGGAGAAAATGGTACAATGGATTACTTCATTTATTGATTGTCGCTAGTCGCTCCGGCTCGCTCGTCACCCGAACACGCCTTTCGGAGTAATTAATATTCCAATGACATGGACTTTTCCGAGGGAACAACAATATACAGCAACAACCAGAAAAAAAAACCTCCCGTCAAACCGAGTGGACAGGGCACTGGGATGATGATTATGAGCTGGGAGTGGTGAAATATGGAGTAAGCATGTTTTGTAAGATTATTAATGAAAAATTGGATGGCTTTCTTTTTTTTCTCCCCCCCCCTCCCCCCCTATCACATGCTTGGAACGTGTCATTTCGGAGTCATTTTAACGTGTGCCACAATGCGTGTTTGCCTTCAAACCACATCAACCACTATTTATGCTATGTGGCCGTGTGCATGTGTGTGTGTGTGAGGATACGCACGCAAATCCTTTCCCGAGCCTCGCAAGAAGTTGCGCACCGCCGGAACGTGGGCGAATGTCTCGTAAAACTTTTAATGCGACGATTAAAACTTGCCCAATCAATGGTGGCGAATAAAAAGGCCCCGCATGTTTGCGTTCACGAGTGGAAATCACGCCCGAAACGATTGGCTCGTACCGGGCTGGTCCGGTTTTTGTTATTGAAGAATTGTGTCTCCGGGCGGAAGGGTGCCCGGCCGGTGTCCGAAAGTTTGATGGCTCCTTAATGAATTTGGCTGCAGTTTTTGTGGCCGGCCGAGGGGGGCATGCGGGAAGAAATAAGAAATTTATAGATAGACTAAACCACGAACGTGTGTAGTTAAAGTATAACTCGCTCGCCGTACTTTATGAAGCCATTCGGAAGTCACCTTGGCTCACTAGCGGCTCACCTTACCGGGCAAGCTCAACGGCGCTCACGCTCATTAATATCCAATTAAAGTTTAACGGGCACTGGTCGTCGGGCATAAAATGGAAAATCTTGCGTCATTTCCTCGGCCAAAGAATGTCCCGGTTCTGGTGGGGACCGGGGACCGGGTGTCCTTTAATCGTATCGATCGGGAATTAAGGAGGGCTAGCATTTTATTCTATTTTTTTCGCAACGCGCTTAAGGAATGTTTGCCGCATGAACCGGCTGCAGTGGCCAGTGGTGGCATCGTCACGGACATCATCCACAGAAGAAAAAAAGGACGCCACTGTTGCCGTGTCGGCCATTATCGGCTCATGCATGTCCGATTCCCCAAGTCCACCCACCACCGGCCTGACGGTTGGCTCTTATTGGCTTTTCCGTGAGATATGGAGCCATAAACTGGGGACAGTAGCGTGATGGGCTTTTAATGGGGCGGTGAGGCGGTGGCAACATTTAATATCATGTCATGTTTCTCATCAACCGCAAATCAATAAATACGAGCGACGATCGTAAAAATTGGCCTCCGTTTGCTCGCATTTGGGATGTGAGCTGGATGGGCAAACATCATCGGATACGGTTTGGGATCGGGTGGGT
>JXXA01004656.1:0-10869 GCA_000956255.1 Anopheles punctulatus | reverse complement strand
CTAATAAAACAATAAAACACGGCACCGTACGTCTCAACTAACGACATCGGCACGGTGCACCGCAACATCGATTGATAATGCCTCTAAATAATTGCTAATTGAAGATTTCAATGACGTACGCGTGAAAACAAAGCACACACTGCAACGCTCCGTTGGTGCGTCAATGCAATCGGGACGGCGGAAAACGGACGCAAACGATCGTCTGCGCTGTAGGGGTAATCGTGAAACATTCGTGCGCTATAAAAATGATCATAAATAATATTGAATTTAAAGCGGGTGGCCATTATTTACATTTGCGCGTGTGCCTACGGTGGCTGGGGAGGTAGGTAGGGGTCATTCGTTGACGCGCTAATTCACACCGCCCGGTGATAGGATGTGGTAGATGAGCTCCAAAGGGTTTCGAACGGCTTACATCTAAATTGATGCATCCTGATGCAGTTTATTGAGCATTTATTGAGCCGTTTTACATCGTTATCAAATAATCGAGATGCAAGCAATAATTGGTGGTGTGTTTATGGACTTATTTATTGCTTTTTATTGCTACGTACGAGCTGACATGAACAGAGATAAACTTAATGAAAACAAGTTATTTAAAATCATCTAAATAAAAACAGTAAATTATTTTTGTCGGAAAAAATTTCATGTTTTTTCGAATATTACAGATACGAATGAAATGTTTGAATAACCTTAAAAATTAAAAAATTAATTATAATTTTTGATGTTTCCAAACTGCAACATGAACCTCCCTTGATTCGCTTGAGGCACCAGTGTCAACTTGTAAGATGTCCGTAATGCTTTCCCTGAATATTTGTACATTACTTTCTTCTAAAGCCCACGGAACCCCTTCGACAGCCGCACGCCGCGTTTGAAGTCCTGTCCTTTATCCTCCTTACGGCGCTCAAAACTCGCGCTTCAAAAAAGCGAAAGTCCATCCTGCAACGGGCGCATTCGTTCTCCGTTCGGGGCGACATTCGTCGCAGGGAGTTTCAATAATTTATGACCTCTCCCTTTTTCGTTTGGCCTGATGGCACCGCGCAGCCTTAAATCACATCACATGCGCGACTGACCGGCCGCTACATATGACGCGGTACATTACGGGGCCAAATAAAACAAACATAACCCGCCAAGCGACCTCCCCACGTTCTTCGCCCAAAAACCCAGCGGGCTTGATGTCACTCACCGCAGAGCACACTGGGCGACAGGATGCTCCACTGGATGGCGCGATTCCGGTCCGGCGTTGGTACAAAGTAGAAACACAAAAAACATCTTTCCAAACAGATGAAAAGGAGCAAAAAGGATGTCGTGCGCAAAATAAATGTGAAAGAGATTCATCGCCGTGGCGAGGAGAAAGGAACCTTTCGCTTTTTCGGCCTGGCGACCCCATCGGGTTATGGTCACATATTTTGTGTTCTTGAAATAATTAAACACACGCGCAGTCGCTGGAACTCCCGATCAGGCATCCTCCAATCAGTCCAATCCGGTCAGCGAGAATTCAATATCTCATCACCGCAATCAAACATCCTTTTATGTCGTTTTCGGCGCTGTCGGCCTGACCGGCGCTGCCATCCGCACAAACCTTTCTCCCAATCCCGTTCAGAACGTACGAAACGAAGCCACTGGGTGACAGCGGCCAATTACGTGATGCACGATTGATATCGTACCCGGGCGCTGCTTGCCGATACTTCCAGTCAGTTTTTCGGAGATGAAATTTACATTTGCCCTTTTTTGGGTATCGCAAGCTGTTCGAAAGTCTCAAGGATGTTTTCAGGTGTCGAAAAAGTCCTCCCGGTGGTACTCCCGGGCGGGCGAGTGAAAACGACAGTGAAAGTTGTTTTGTGACCCGGTGCGCGCAAAACAGGCGAGGTCGTTCCCAGGTTGCCACGGTTCGGTGCACAGCTGATGTATCAGGCGTCCTAATGAGTTGACAGCAACGCGGGGGATGGAACGAAAGTGCGTTTTTTGCACGAATGCCATCAGAAATGGGGATCGATGCTGTCAAGTGAGGCTTCTTTAGGAAAAATAGGTATAAATTGTTTATTGAATTCGAATTTTAATATCTTATTAATTAAATTTATAAAATTAATATCTGTTAGTGCCATTGTTAATTTTTAAGGCAGATTAAAAAAACTAATGGATTAAAATTGATCGAGTTTCAAATACGTAAGCTTTTCTGTTTCTTCAATTTAAACTCATTTTCATTTCTCATGTGATCCAATTACAATTCAATCATAGGAAGTGAAACTTGGTTTCAATAATTACTGACACAGATTTTAAAAATATATCTACACCTTATCTACAGGCTTTGCTAAGTTTCACTAAAACACCCTGAAAAGAGCACACACTGCTTCATCCTTTCCTTGCAGCACGCGTTGACAGGAGGTTTTTCGTGTGGATGAAAAATGGGCACACACACACACACACGGGCGCGCGCTCGCTCGTGCGTTCGTCATCATCACGCGAATCTGCGGTGGCTGCGGTGAGAGGCTAAATTTATGTTTTCTACTCCTCCCTCCGATCACATTAGTGTAAACATGACTGGCTGCAACGCCCCTCCACCCGAAACGGGAAGGGTTTTGTTTTACCAGAGCTGCACACGTGCCGCGTGCAAGGTGGACGCTCGGGCACGGGAAGCCCAGCTAGGGGCATCAAATCGGACAGGCACATAAAACTAATTACGAAATACAATCCCGAACGCGCCGGTACAACTTAAATAAACTATTTTCGTTGCCGCTCCTCCGGGGTTCGTCGCTTCCCGTAACGAAAGACTTGTTTACCGACCCCGGGCCGATGTCGATAAGCGACGCAAGCGCTTCGGTACACTTTGAATATGTTTGTTGTTTTTAAGAGCATTTGTCAGACGGGCGCACGGTACGGGCTGCATCTTTCGATCCAGTTTTGGTTCATCCAACGGGGGTTCGGGAGGGTCCCGGGAAGAGTATTAACGCCTTGTCACGATCTTTGCGCGTGCTATCCGGCGTAATGTAATTGCCTGCGCCTCGGTCCGGTTGATGGTTGTTGCTAGTGTTTGGAGGTGGGTTGTGGGTTGCGGTCGGGGTTTTTTTTTCGTGTCGTAAATGCGCGAAAACTCATCGAAATGAGTTTGAGCTTGGTGCTGTGTGATTCGACGCTTCCTTCCTGCGGTGATGGTGAAGGGTGAGTGTATGACGAAGGCTTGATGTTACGAGGTGCAGAAAACGTGACATAGTGCATATCATGAAAAGAAGTTTTCGGTATTTTTTGTATTTAAAATTTAGAAACAAAATTATATCACCAAGCAAAAAGATATTTTATTTCATTCTTTTAACGACTGCTCTTATTTTGATCGCAATTTTTTTGTTTGTTTTTGGCTTGATTGGAAAATAAATGATCAAGTTTTGATTACCAGCCATAAAAGTTGAACACGCCCTTATAATCCTCTTTATACTGCCGCAGTATCGCTTCAGCCACACCCAAAATCGTACGCACCGTGTCTAACTTTATCGTTTGTTGTTTAATTTCCATCCCAGCCTCATCGCTTCCCCCATCCCATTACCACGATTTCATCACCGCGCACATAAAAAGACTGCGTTTATGTTTGCATAATTTGCACCACCGCTCCATCATAAATGTCTCCCCCGACGGTGCGGACGGAGCCACCCGAAACCCGAAATGGCTTACTTTGGGATGCAAGCACCACGCAAATGATCTCGTTTCGTGTCGCTTTTCCAAACGGGCGAGGCAATTATCTGTCACTAGGTGAACTTCAAATTAAGTACCTGCGCCCGTCACATATAGTGCGTAAAATATGGGACCCCCGTATGGGAGTGCATCGGCACTCGCCGGTCGAATCATCTCCAGTGGTTTTAGCAAACAAAACGTCGATACGATAAAAAAAAAAAACCCATCGCAACCATCGGTCGGCATGGGTCCACCTCTCGGTGCTTTGTTAATTGTGACCGAATGCGATCTTTTTCGCGACCCAATCGCACGGTGATCGTAAAAAGATTTACGGAATTAAGTCGGCCACTACCGGTGGAGGGTTTGTGGAAATCCGGAGGGGCATTACGAGCAATTTTAATGCACCCCAAATGGTCGATGGGAACCGATATGGTGCAACCAATGCCACCGTGAAGAGCACCGCGAGAAGAAAGCTAACTTATATCCGTCAAGGGTCAGGCGGATCGTTAAAATTGCCCATCAATTCCCGAAGGACGCACAATTGCACTAGAGTTTGTGAGAGTGTGTTTGGCGTTCTCATGCAAATCTGATGCGCTTTTCGGAGCTGCGGTGGATCTTACTTTCCTTTCGATCGAACTCGATCGAAAAGAAGCGCCCACCTAACCATCCTGATCACAAAGAAACAATATTTTTATATCTCAATAAAATTCGTTTTACGATTATTGATCGTCCCCAAAAACTCACGCACACACACACGCAGACTCGAACGAATTAAATATTAAGTACTGCTTCCTTCACGGGACATCATCGTAAGCAGGGCCATTCGGGGAATGTCGAGTAGATTGGGACGGATCGCCGAATGGAGCTATCTTCCCTCCGGGTTGTCTCGGGTTTGGCATTTGGTATTTACGTTTTATGCGTATCTTGCTAGCCTTTTTTAGGGCATTCGCATACGGAGATTAACCGATCACTCGCATTTCTCAGCAACAACATCGTAGCGATTAATTTGTCCGCTTCGATACGTGCCGCTTTTGATCCATGGTTATGAATTTTTATGCGAGCGTTCATAATAATTCCCTCATCATTGGAGACGGAAGTCTTAGCGGGGTCGATGGTTGATAAAAAAAGGTTCAATCTTACTTGTGATCCATCCGAACCAAATGAACATTTGCTTGAGTAAATTATTATTATGCAACGTTTACGAATAATTGTTTTATTGCACCAGCTTGAAAATATCATCTCATCTCATAATCTTTAATGTTTCATCACTACATTTCGATAACCTATTGCCTTGAGGATCTTTTTGTGTGCATATCCATGAATCCACATCGAGAAATAATGTAGCTATAGTATATTTCAATCATCATTTAAAAGAAAAAGGAATGCATGGAATATTTTATGCACGTTATGAGCTAAAGTAATACGAATATATCTACTTAAGCATCACAATGTAATTAATCAAACTTCATGCAGTTGCCAAATGTCGTGTTAAAACGTATAGAATTGTAAAATAACCTTCAAGTAAAAGAACCTAATACCTAAAGACTTTTTTAGCTAGAAAACTATAAATAAACCCTCGTTGCCAAGACAAGCTGAAGAAACTTCAGTCGCTTATTCGAAAGGTCATGAAAACTTCCATAATGCTACGAGCTCTGACAGCTCGTTCAGTTCCCCGCAGAAGGACTTGTCACCATTTAACGCCAAACATACACAAACACACACACGCATGACGTCCCTAATGACCACCAGCCAGCCAGTCAATCACCGCCAATGGTTGTATCATTTTCCCTCGCATATCTTACGGATAACTTGTGAAGGGTAACCAAAAAAAAACGCTCTAACACGTTCCAGCCAAGCGAGGTACTTAGCCAGCTCTCGATAGACTAGCGCCACTGCCATGTATGACTCACGCCAGCTGGAATGCGCTGGATGGCTTTTTTGTCGCCTGTCCGTAGCTTCTCCGCGGCCACCGAGGTCCGAAAAAAAGGCGCCCGGTTTCCCCGGAGAACGGGCTCCCCCGTGGTGCGGTTCTGAACGTGCATGTTGTGACTCAGCCTCCCCCTTTTGCACGATCCGCTCCGACGGCGTGCGACCTTCATCGATTTCGTAACTTTCGGCAGCAGCGGCCGACTCGCGGGCCGACTCCATTTAGCTGCCTCGCAGCTGCATCGCACAAGGCGAGATATGAAGCGATAGGATGTGTTTGGCGCAAAACCATTTGGCGGACCCGATGGCCCGAGGCTCCCGGAGGGTTGGTTCGTGAGGCGCGAGCGGTGGGACAGGGCGCGACCGTGGCAAATAAATTGCGCCCAGTATCCACCCATCGGGGCCCGAGCCCGGTGCTGGTGGTGATGGTGTCTGCACAACGGGCAACATTATGTTCGGCGTACGTTCAGCTGCCTCTCCGTCGGAGTGCGCTCGTTCTCGATGCTCAAACGTGAATCAATTGCATATCGAGCGGGGCAGTAGGTGCCAAGATCGCCATACGGTGTACACGCCATCGAATCGAATCGCTGCGGATTCGGCTAGCGGCTGTGCGATGCATAATTTCATTATCTGTTTTTATTAGAGTCGTTTCATTCAGTAAATCGCATCGGAATGTAGTTCTCGTCTCGCAACGAAACGCAGCGCAAAATAAGTAAAATAAAAAAAAAACATGTCCCGATCGTTTGCAGACACATTCTATGGCGACCGATGCGATTCAATGTAAACGAACCGAATGCAAATTAGCAGTACGGCGCAACATGTGTTCTGCTTTTCGCGTCCTATTGCAGAAAGATCCTACCGAGCTTTTCCGAGCACTCGCAATAGCTGCATCGTGCTGCATGCTGCCGCTCGCATGAATCATCGCAACGAAAACGGCGTTTTGGGGTCGTTAGGGGCGAACGAGCGTAACAGGTTTGCCCATTTTTGTCGGTTCTTCGAGCCGGATTCACCGCACCCGGGGAGGATCCTCTTGTGTAACACGCGGTCGGCTTGCAGGGCGGGCGATAAATTGCGATCGATCGGCCCAACCCGGGTGACATTTCCAACCGATTGGCTACTGGGACCCACATAAGATTCGACTGCTGTTGCAGTTCATCATCACCAACAATGTAGCGGACGGGCGAGTTAGGACGAGTTTACTGGCTTAATTGAAGCTATCTGGAATTTTCTCACCAACGCGGTCAAGCCATGTTTATTGACCGAGTGCTGGCTTTAAGGTTCCAGATACGGCAAACGATTGCTTTATTGGTGGAAACGCTACTTTCCTATCGAGATGGTAGTTCTAGCTATAGAAAATGAATGCGATAAATATATTCATTTGCGATAATCATACATTTTAATAGAACAAAAATTCTATGAAGTTTTAAGTTGACTTCTAAATAAATGACGAATATTCCAAATCTTTTCACCTCTTGGGTAAAACAAGGTAATTATTTTGAAGAAAACCACAATGTTAAGGTGTTTTTAAATTTTATTTATTTTTATTCGTTTATTGTTTAAAGAACTTAGGTTTTTTAAAATAAACTTTGTAAATTTTAGTGAGTTTTGAAACATTTAAATGATTAATTATAAAGTTAAAATCTATGAAAATAAATAAACATCAACGCACATTTATGATTTATGTCCGTTATTGAAGATTTAAAACAACCATAAACCTGAGTAAGCTCCTGATCTCATTTTCAAATGCAAACGAAGTGATTTGTAGCGTGATGTTTTTTGTTATGGATTGCTGTTTTTCTAGATCCCATTGCAGCACGAGGTACAAGGCTCAGAATTTTCCCTAAACATACAGTTTTCTCTGGCTCGCTTTTCCGCTTGCATGTTAGCCATTTGCGCAATCAACCACATTCGATGCTAGCCCTGGCTGTTGCCTAACAGCCGTGCACATGCCCGGAGCGGAAAACGGGAGAAACAAATGAAAACAACAACAAAAATCGGTCGAAAACATTCCGAAATACAATTTAATCATGCCGTGGCGGCCGGTCATGTTGTCGACGTTGGACGCCGGGTTTGTCGATTTGTTGATTAAGTCCCTTCAGTGTAAGCGAACCAGGAAACTTCAGCCAGACGGACGAAGCACACAAACATACGTAGGGCCTATCGGGCCCGGGCCGCGGGTGATATCTTCCCGCGCTGATCTTGCGCGTTTCACGTTGTTCGGCGCGTTGTGTTTGCGGCGCTAGTTGTCCGCGAGGCGCACATTCCGATAATCCGTTTCCTTGAGCCGCAGCTCCGGGCCCGATCGCGAGACTGATCGATGTCGTCATCGCGTACCGCCGACCGTCTGCTGGTCGATTTGTGACGATTTGTAGTTTGTAGACTCCTTGCGATGAAGCAAACGCGAAGTCAAAATAAAAAAAAAAAGCTCACACATACTCCACGGTACGAGCGACATGCGCCTCCGAGTTCTTCCACACGACATGGGTAAGGCTTGCGTGTGTGGCGGCGGAGGAGATTGTGCGGGGCGGTACATCGAAGGTGGTTGCAACACACTTCCTGGGGTGATCCTGCTGCTTCGTGGTGCTGTACTGTAGGCATGTTTCGGGCGGTGGCTATCTCCCGGGCCACGCTACTCCTACACCCGAGAGGTCTCCATTTATCACTGACCGCGATCTGCAACAAGCAGAAACAGCAGCAACGGCAAGGGCACCAGTGAGGCAACTTGGGCAATATTTATTTTTGCAGCCAATCCTGGACGATCGGCTCGATCCCGGCCCGGTGTTCTGCGCCGAGTGTTGCACGCCCTCACTCACGATCGTGGCTGCCGAGCTGGCCGAGGCGCATGATCGAGTTTATTAGCGATCAATCTCCGCTCGTGTTAGCTCCAACCGGCGGGCCGGGTGTGCTTTTTTATGGTGGCAATAGGATTTTGCGTTCGGCTTGACCTTGCCACCAGTCATATTTCACTCATTCAAAACGGCACCAGAACCGATCCGCGCTGATCCACGCTGATAGAGCGTACCCGGTATTACCCGGTGGCCGTTGCGATCGAAACAAGACGGATGGACGACGAACGCAGCAGTAGCACGGACGGGCGGACCCATTGTTGTCCGATAAGCGCGCTATAGCGTAGGGAGCTAGCCCATTTCGGGGGCAAGGTCAGCGCTGGTTCGATGAAAAATTAGCTAAAAACCGTTTGGCCCGCTCCAGTTCAACGGCTTAGAGGTGAGACTGATTTATGAGTTTATAGCCGACTACTTCCTCCGGGCAAACCGATACCACCTGGTTGGTAGGCGTCGTCGTCGATGACGACGGTGGTGGCGGGGGTCGTAATTGAACCGCAAATCTTTGCAATAGTTACGAGCACACGGAACGATAACATCGTGCCAGATTATGTGCCCAAGGTTGGCGGAAGGTTGTCCTGGCATGCCACGATCGTTCAGAACATATCGTTCTTGCGCAGAAGTTCATTTGTCGTTCGGTAACGGTGCGGGTGTTCCCGGGAGAATGTCGGTTCCTACACACCGGAACAAACAGGGCAACTCTTGGAATGGCCTCAATACCTCCGGAACTGGTTCTTTGCTATGCCTTCGGTTCTATGTTTTTTTTTTCTTTATCGAGAGGGAAACAACATTCCATTGGTGCTTTATCGAAGCAGAAAGATAAACGCTAATTTGAATAAATTTCATTTAATCGTAAAAGACATGTTATTACTGAAAATAAACATTAACTCAACTCATTACCCACACTCTAATCGATACTTCGGGGCCTGACTGTGCTGCAAACTGTTGCTAGAGCCATATTGCATCAATAACGTACACTCTGTTTTACGACGCACTATTGCGATGAAAACTCCCCGAAGCGTGACAAAGCTGTGTCTTCTTTATGATCATTTTTTACGAGCGTAAAGTATATTTACGACAAATGAAGACGACAGGCAGGATGATATTGAGAATCTCTGGTTACTTCCGCTACAGAGGATCCACCCTGTACTGGTTCTTTGCTTGCTTCTTGCAGTGACAACACTGAATCGCCCACTTATCTACTTTTTATGGCACGTTCGTCTCGTTATGGTGTACCTGTTTTCTACGATGGTGTTTGAGAAGAGCAATGAGGGAAAGTTTTTATTAATGCGATTGATCAGCATCTGAAAATGGTTTTTCGCATAATTGTTGTAGAATTTTTCTAGGAAGCTCTTTTTTTCAATTTAAAAACAAGAGTTAAGTTGTGGATTAATTTTCTACACTTTTTTCAGGACGAAACGTTCCCAAAAAGATCGCTTCAATCATTCATGGATGAGGATAACAAAACAAAGAATGAGCAGAAGAATAAGTCAGAAATATAAAATTGGATACTCATCGATTGCTCTTAAAGAGTCATTTTTATCTATAATATGTGTAGAGTCTGCAATAAATACGTTACACATAATGCTTTGACGCAACCTAGCAGCAATGAACCGCGCTGTTCATTCACACCCCACCCGAAAGATCCCTCTTGACAAAGGCCACGATCGTGTATCGGTTCCTTTCGTGCACGATTCCCTCCAGCGTGTGCCACGTTTCCATTTCGCACTGATGGGCTTGATGAGAGCGAGGTGTGTGACGTTTTCAATGTCTCGCCGACGCCGCGGCCAGGCGTCTCGGCTTTGTCTAGTCGCTCAAATCGTGTGCCTTGTTTCCTTGCACCACCTACTCCCATGTCACCACGCGGACACATGGTGCGGGTACTGTTTTCCTCGAGTGTGTGTATGATTCTTTTTTGTTTCAATTCAAAGCTCCGATCGGACGCGTGACCATGGAAGACTCCTTCTGTGTCACTTCTCACCTCCTGCTGGAACCGCCACGCTTCGCTTCACCGCCGCGATCGCGTACCACCTCTATTAGCACCGCTGTCAGATTAATTGTTGTTTATTGCCGTTTTATTCCCCTTGCCCTATCCGGCAACGATCGGTCGCACGTCGGGATCGAGATCTCACCTCTGCTGGACGGCTTGGCAACTCTATCTCTCATCACGGCGGAATCACGGTGGCGCTGGATAGGATACGCGCGACACCGCCCGACTCGGTCGGTACTAGGAAGTGTACCGTGTGCTGATAATTGTCCGCACACTCACACACGACCGGAACAACCAACGCGTTCTCGTAGGGCGTGCGCCATGAATGGTCAGCCAGAACGGGGGACAGAATTATGAACCGTTCGTCGGATCGTCCGTGCCGCACCGCCAGACGGAAGGGTGCGACAGATTTATGCATACCGGTGACAGGCGATAGCAACCGGTACTGGGTGG
>JXXA01004653.1:0-17600 GCA_000956255.1 Anopheles punctulatus | reverse complement strand
TGATCATTTTTATTATTTTTTTTCTTTGCTTTTAATGTCTTCAAATTTAGTTGTTCAATATTGCTGAAGTAAAGAGTGTTTTTAAGATTTTTGTTTTTATTGGGAGGTTCTACAGGAAGTAGCTAAGGGGTATTTAACCGTACCAGCGCACCATCGTGGGAACCGATTTTTTCGCGTGCGCCCGCAAATGTCCTCGCCAGTGATCGGACTCGGGGGGGTGGTGAATTTTCTTTTTTTTTCAATTTTTTTTTATTAGCTCACTCCCTCACACACTCGTTTTTTTTTATTCCAATTCCAATTCATTTTGCCGAGCGCTACTTAAGGGCGCTTCCAGGCAGGCAGGCCAGATAAAAGCCTCCTCGGTGGTTGTGCTAATGATACGTTACGTAGGGGAGGGAGAGAGCTTCGAGAGCGCCCGCGCCCGTTTGCGTGCATTTGAATGAGCTGCAACTGCATCAAATCCGCTCCACCGCTCATCAGCTACTTTGTGCGAGCGGCGAGATTTCGCGCCCCTGGGGATGACAATGGGCGCTCGGTCTCTGTCTCGGCGGAGGGGAACGCTCCCGGTGCCGGTGCCACCATGACGTCGGCAAATATGTCCTGGCGGGTTTTTGCTGCGACCCAGCGCCAGCGAAAAGAATGATGATGATGACGGGCGATGGGTGACGGTGACGATGCATCTCGCCGGTTTGCGGTGCCTCGCACGGGCACGGCCAGGGAACGGTGTTGGAAGGAAAAATTGATTCATTAGCCCCGAACGCGGGGGCCCAACGCGTTCCCTGTGCGCCTCGTCGCGCGGGCGAGGACGCAGCTGGATTCGACGCGGCATTAAAGGAACCGACCGTTTTACCCTCCGTGCACCACTGCCATTAGTAGCAAGCGGCGAGGGTATGGAACGCGCGGGCCGGGAAAATTGCCATCTTTTTGCGTAACACTTCGGCCAAGAAAATTTATTACATTTTTACTTGCGGTTTTTTCTCTCTTGAGAATGCGAATTTCGCGCATTTATTGAACGGCATGAGTTGCTCATTGCGCACGGCTTAGGTTAGAAATTAATTTTAAAATAGATTAAAATAAGTTCACGCACTCGAAATGGATTGAATAAATTAATTTTAAAACGACAAAAAAAAGCCAAGCTTGTGATAATAATTTCTATAAACATAATTTCTAAGAAGGTTGTTTGCAGCCTTTTCGATGTCACATTGCAAGCGCTTTAAATTTGTCACAATTTTCCTTCGCCAGTGCGCGTAAAATGCTCCCGACCGGGTGTGCATAATTATTTCCAAATCAATTTTTGATGCTTGTTCAAGCCACCGGTGCCACAGCCGAGCCTGCGAGCGATGGATGATAGTGAAATAGGCACCCCCGCGCGTGGCGCAACCTGCTGCACAACACGGCGGGCTAGGCATGAGGGTGGGCAGGAAGCGGGCGCCGGGTGCGTTTTGCGCAAGAAGCCGAACCTGTGCGCACGGCCGTACACGTGTATTGCGCCACGCGGAAAGCCGTTGGCCAACGAAACGCGAGCCAGCAGGTTGCTGTTGCACATAACTGCAGTGCGAGCGCGCCCATTGCTGATGGAGGTGGCGTTCGGTGCAGCATTGTAGTTAACCTCCTGGTCCTTTCAGCTCCAGCCGCGCGCCGCATCCCTCGCGCTAGCCAACGGTAAGCATCCGCAGCCCTTTTCCCTTGCTCGGGCGCGAAGAAAGAAAAAAAACGACCAATAAAAAAGCAACCTTATATGAACGCAAATAATAATAAAAAAGTGTGCACTCACAATTCTCTTTGCAAAAAAAAAGAAAAGAAAACAACAACAAAACTAGGACCGAGCGGGTGAGCGGAAAACGGCATCGGCTTCAACATGGGCTCCCATCGGGTTGCCCCGCTCGCGCCCGTTTGACGTTTCCCTCCCCGGTGCCGTTTGACATTTGACGTTTGCTATGTTTTGACTCTCCCCCTGACTTCCCGGTAGCCGGTGCCGGTGTCGTTAGGCGAAGGCCGCCCTCCCACTCTGCCCCACCCTACCCCGTCCACCGGCCGATTGTTTCGAACTTTGACAGCCTGACAGCCGTGACCCGTGCGCGGCCTAGCGGTGGCGGCATGCGGCACAGCGTGCACACTCCTATTCCGGGTTTCGCAACACGGGCACACGGTTTTAGTACCCTTCTAGTGCGCAGCGTGCAACGCTCGCTTACGTTCGCCGGCTGACTCTCCCGACAGGAGAGCCACAGCGCCCAAGGCCTAATTAGCGTTCATTTACGTCCGGGAGTGCCTTGGTCGGGGTGGTTTTTTTTCGCTTTTTTTTAGGATGCACTGGACCCTTTTACTAGCTGCTCTAGTCTAGACGATGTGTTTAGTTGAGATGTCGCACACTTCGAGCGTGCATGGATCTAGGATGAGTTATGGGAAGATATGACGCTTGCGTCTCGGTTCGCTAGAGGCAATCTTCATCCGACGAGTGGCAACGTGGTGGCGCGGTGAAGCAAGCGTTTGCCCAAATCACTCCCGGGGATGTTACCGGCCTCGTCGACTAAAGTGCCCGTGGATACGCCCGGTGGAGCGCTAAAGCTCAGCTTTAGATTTTACGATACCTCAACGATGCGAGGCACCGCGCCAGGAAGTCAGCCGAACGTGAGGTAAACCAGTTCGGTTCGGTGTTACCATCAATCGTCGTTAGGTGTGGATCGCTTCGGACGGGGCAAACGCCCGCAGGATTTAAAGAATCAATAAATAATAACATAAAATCGATGCCGTCGAAAGGCGTCCACGGAATTCGGACCGGGCGGTGAAATGAGAAACAAGCAATGGTCCTCCCCCCGGAACGCGCTTTGTTTGCCAAAGGGGTCGACCGGCATGGTGGAGGGATCTAGGGTTGTGTAAATCAAGCTAAGCAGCTTATTTAGCTAAGAGCGGCACCTGTTGGGCCGGTGCCTTCAGGATGGCCGGGCACGGGCTTTCGCGGCCCAATGCCGTCGGTCCGATTCCTGGGCGGCACTAAAATGGTAATTAATACACCAAGCCTACCCGGTCGGGCGGGCCTTGCGGGCGGTTCGGTCATGTTCGGACATCACGAATCTTTAAAATCAACAAAAACCCACCCCTTTTGGCAGGAGTGAACAAATTCGGACTTCTCGGTAACAGGTTATGATAATTTCCTGCGTGCCTGGGCTGGACTGAGCTCAACCTAGCTCCCGGCTAGGTTCGTGGAGGTCAAAGCCCTCCTCAGTCAGCAAGACTCGCAACATTGTTTGTCTCCTAGTTTTGTTTTCTGTTGCTGTTGTTGTTTTTTTTCTCTTCTTCTTCTTTACGATTACGATCTACTTCGGAGACGTTTGTGTTCTGCACGTATGGCGGAGCTGCTTCCATTTGGCGATGTTAATTGATTTGCCGCAGCCCGCCGTCAATATCTCAATATTGACAGGGGCAATAAAAATATCGAACGGTGAAAGCGTCCGCACACGATTGACACCTCACACCGCCCGGCTTCCGTTGCGTCCGCTAGCGTCAGATGTGTCCGATTCGCTTCTCGTCAGCGCTGGAAAGCGACACCTACACCCGCACGGCTAGAAAGTCCTGTGCGTGGTCGCTTCTCGCTATCATACTCGCGCTCGGCCAACGCTTCGGCGTTGCTACCGCGTCCGCGGCACGTCTTATCTGCCCGGTCCACCCACGGCGCCCAACCTCATCTAGGGCTTTCCCCCGCCCGAGATAGGCTAAGTATCCCGAATGACTTGCGCAAATCAGCGAGCAAAAGGAACGCGGTACCCTCCACAGGACAGCCAGCTCCGTTCGCTCCACATACTGCTTTGCCTGCACTGCAAGCGGTTCCCTTTTTCTGCGGCAAGCCGAAAGCGATAAGGAGCCCCCGTGGGCTAAGTGACCACACGGGCGTGCATCCCCGAGGATCCCATGCGCACCGCTAATGGAACGCCACCAAGCACGCGAGGACCTGGCGGTCGGGAGGGGGGGGAGGGAGAGAATGCTACCGGGCTTCCCCAGTTACCCTCCGCAAGGGTAACAAAACGAATATTAATGAACAACGCGCATTCCAATTGACATGTCGAGACTCTTTCTCGCACCCGCCCCGTGCCGTGCAGGGATGGAGAACCATGTTTTTTTTGCACCACCCAGGGATAGATTATCCCGAACAGCGATTCCATCTTGTCGTGAGCAGCGCGGAATGGAATGCGTATGAATTTTGTATTATTTACGTATCGCCTTTACTGATCATGCTGTATCCAGCCACAGAGCGTTTCAGCGAGCAACTGTCAATATGTTTGAAAAACATTGAAACGTCAAAATATTGACATTACTTTTTTCACTCAAATAGGAAACATATTTCGGATTTGTCCGATCCAATTAATACCGAAACACAACCAGCTATTGATTTATTCTTCAAGGAGTTTCTTGTTGATCCAAACTACGATATGTGGCGATAAAGTGACAGCTGTCAAATGTCACATTGGCCAGGCACGCGAATATATTCCTTCTACGTCTCGAACGACCAAATAATGTTATTTATTGAAACGAATTCAAATGTTTTAAGATTTATTAGCAGTAACGTTAATTTTTTTTCATTTCCCTGTTTTGATAGAGCAACTTTTGTTTCCGGAGTGAATTCCTCCGTCATGAATCGTCTAAAAAAAAAGCATTCCAAACATGGTCTCGGTTTTCTATCAGTCTTTCTTTCGGTTTCGCTGCGGTTCGGTGCACGGTTGACTTATAGAGTTATGTTTAATTTCATTTTTGAAATATATTTCATAAAATATTGCCTTTCTTGTGGTTGTTTATTTTTTAAGCTCCTAGTTGAATTATTTTTTATTGGAGAAATATTCTCAATTCAAATATTTCGCAACGAGTATCGAACTATATTAATTACATAGAAGTTGCCCAGCCCTGGCAACTAGCAAAATGCGTCTGGCAACGAACGGGGCGCGCGCCCTTCGGTGCGGTGTCAAGCGGCATGTGGCTTGTCATGCCTTTATTTTCTTTCTTTCTTCTCTCGTCTCTTCTTTCTTGCACTACTTGAATCGAGAGTGGCTCAACGCGATGCCCAGGCGCAGGACGGGAGCTAACACGCAAATATCTAACTCTGACAGATGAAGCAACGGTTACGCGCGGGAGAGAAAAAAAAACAGAGAAGTATGACGAAAATCACACTCTATTAATCAAACGTGTGGAAATGGAAGGATGTGAGCCGGGCTCGCCGGGCTCGCCGGGTCACACGGACTGGCGCATTAATCATTGCGGTGGGTCTTCTTTTTTGCGGGCGACCGTTGGTGGTGGGGGAAATAGAGAGAAAAGAGAAAATTTCGCAACGGTCGCGGTCGCGATGTTCTTACCGCGTGCACTGCGCGTTTGGGTTTTGAAACCACAGTGGAACCTAGGGGTCGGAAATGTTGTGTACGATCAGAATCCCCGGATCGATCCTTCCGTGAAGTTCAACCGCAGCCGAAAAAGGGATCGGTTCCTCTCGGACAATTTCGCGGAAATCGCTTGTTGGCCCCGCGGGCCGGAGTTGAAATTTGCTTGTGTTTCGGTGTCATTTTTTTATTGATTTTTTCATACATCAACACATACACGGCTGTGTGTTTGACGGTTTAAGACCGCACGAAAACGTTGTTCCATTTTTTTTTCTTGAACAAATTTTTAACATGGAAGCATACCGCAATCCGTGAAGTAAAGTAAAAAAACGTAGGAAACGGTTTTCGGTTTTGTTAGACACGCTAGATCCTAATATTGGCCTATCCCAAACATCCCAAAACTACTCGCAAACCCTTCTCAACTGAAGGCAACAGCAACAGAAGAAAAAAAAAACGTTCGATCGATTTCTGCGCGTAACCAGGCGACGAACCCCTCGCTCCTCAGAAGGTTTTTTTTATGGCTCCAGCACAAAGTGGCTCGATTAAAAAAAAAAACACACACACGCAAAATAAAATTCTAAAAACACTCCTACGAAGAACCCTAAAATTAAAAAAAAAACTTTTTTTCATCGCGTGTACGAAACGAGGAGTTGGTCCGTCAAGTCTTTCAGGGGAAACAAAAAAAAACACATATACACACACACACACACAAACGTCTCTACCATCTTTTTCTCACATCCTCGGCACGAATCGAATCCACACAGGGCAGGCAACGAGGCGCACACAATGAAGTGTCGCAGAAAATTTGCACCACCAAAAATGTCGGTCCCGGCGCGGGATATTGTGAGAAGGGTTTTTCGCTGGGTTTCACCATTCGGGTCGGCCATATTTTTCGGGCCTTCGGTTACACGCGGGACCGGGACACAAAAGGCGCACCCCTGCCCCTTTCCCGGTGAGGGGCAACCATAGGCGAAGAAGGAGGCACATTCAAAATACGGTTCTTCGCCGGAGCCTAGAGTCTTCCCTCTTTTACTGCAATCCGAAAATCGCACACGCACAACACAAGTGTTTTTTTTGGGGGGTATATTAAAAAAAAAACCGCCGAAAACACGAAGCAAAAGACTCTCCTGTACTGGCAGCAGCTGCACAATGCAGCTTGGAGGCGCAGCAAGGAAGGTGATGAAGTGGAGGACCGAAAGGTACCACACGCTGGGCTGTTCTACACTTAAAAATAGTCCCAAAATTAAAAACGCACCGTAACCGGGTGGGGAATCTAATATCGAAGGCCGGTAAAGAATAGGTATGATGTTTTTATGTTTGTTTTTTTTTCATACGATAAAACGAGCTGGTCCTCTTTACTTTGGACGGCGTGGAAGAGAGACGGCTAGAGGGACGGCGAGCGAGAGGGCGATGGAGAGAACTCAGGCATGGCAACCCTTTTTTCGCATGCCTCTTGGGTTTTTTGGGCAGTTTTTTGTTTTGTTTTATTTTTCGGCTAAGGATCCTTCGCGCGCGTGTGTGTGTGGGACTCCTGCGTTAGGCAGGAACCCTTCAAATTGCGTAGTTAACGCGGGGGGAACGTTATACGGGAGTGTTGCTACAACAGTTTACCTGCGTATGTGGCACGGCCGCATGCGCCGAGAATTTCAAAATATTTTCGCGTTTAAAAACGGATGCTCTAGAGCATCGGCTTTGTGGAGCAACGGACATTGAGCCCACAGAGAGACCGAACGAGGGAAAGATAAGAACAAATTTGATCTTTTTATACATTAAAAAAAAGTCTAGAGAATTTATAGTCCCAAAACTGAAGTGGAATAACACTGGAAAATCAAAATTCCAAGCACTAGACAACCGAACTAGCTCCAGGCATCCGATCTGGAGATCATCTTCAAGAATTTTTGCACTTTCTATTTAATGGGTTATAGATCTGACAGGTGGGTTCAATAGAATAACACTGTGCTTCCTAAAAAACAAAGTCCGATATCACAAATAACACATCGAACCGAAGTCAAATCTCCAAATTTTGACGAAATTTGTGTTCACACTGCAGAACGTCTAGATCTCGACGTCATCCAGAACTTCGTCTTCACAAACACGTCACACTGTGATTCACCCCTAGGCAAACTGCCCTTTTAGGTGCGCAAAGAAACCCGTCACTTGGCACAGAACGAGCACTTTGGATTCGGTTGAAAGTTGGAGATCGTTTTCCTTTTTGGAGGCGATTTGATCGTTGTTCCGAGTCTCCATCTATGGCGAGATATTTCGGCGTGTTCTGTCAGAAAGTCCGTTCCCAGCAGGGACAGCAAACAGCAACGGCGTCCGGCGTGACAGAGCGATCAACGCAGGCTGCCAGAGCCGCAACCAAAGCGCACGCACTTTTATACGATTCTACGCACACTCCGTAATAGTAGCAAAAAAAATAAAAATTAAAAATGCGTACGGAAGAAAGTTGCGTACGGTTTGAGCTGGCATCGTACAGAAACGCACACAGATGAAGGAAGCGAATCAAAAAAAAATTCCTGCAGGTAGAAGCAGAGAGCAGAATGATGTTTTATTTCCATTCCTCTATTAGATGGAGATAGTAGCTGCCAGCAGCGCCATCTTATCTGCGAACAGTGCTCCTCTCGCTCGCTGTCACTGTCTTCCCCCCCCATTTTACTGACGCACACACTAACAAACCGGCGATCATTATTCGGTCGTTCCTGAATTGATTTTGGTGCGTCGAGTGCTGGACGCGTCTATTGCCGATGTCAGTTTGCGATGGTGGCGGGGGAGGGAGAGAACAAACTGCTGCTCTCTCTCTCTCTCTCTCTCACTCACACGCGTCACCGCAAACAAGCGGTGCGTCGTCGCACTTTTAATAGATCAAAATCAAACGTCACAGCCCGTTTCGCTTCTCAACGTGCCCCATTCGCTCGCATCTTCCTCACTCTTTCTCTCTCTCTCTCTCTTTCATCCCGACCGGTCGAGAGGTGGGTAAGCCAATTTGACAAAAAGCAATATAAATTCATACTAATTCCAGCTAGCAAAATGCGAGATCGCATGCGTTTGTGTGCGTGTTTTATCTAGGTTTTTTTTCTTCTACGTTTTGCGAGGTCCAGAGCACGGTGCGTCGGCAGAGAGAGAGAGAGAGAAAGAGAGAGAGAGAGAGAGAGAGAGAGAAAGAGACTGAATCTATTGTCCGAGGTGGCAGCGGGAGGATCAGTTCAAGGTTTCACGCAGCACATTTGTGTGCGTATTTTATTTTTGGGGAAGACGCCGCTTGCCTTCTGCCTTCCGGGCGAGCAGCCCACCCGACTCCGCTGGCAACAGCCTGCTCGCATGTAGTTCATTGACCCGCGGGCCGGTTCGCATTTGGCAGTACGCTTCCATCGCCCCTCTGCCTCCGCTTCGCGCCCCTCCTTCCATTCTTTGCTTATCGTCTTATCCCCGCATCCGCCATTCGGAGCTCCTCCACCGGCCACTACGGGAGCTAGCAGGGCCAGTGCGTCTACGCGTGGAGCGAACCCGGAAAGTTGGCGGGTTTGTGTGTGTGTAGGTGCTTTTTTTTGTTTTGTTTTGCAAAACGGCTAACCAAAACCCATGCCATAGCTGACAGATGGAGCGGAAGAAGCCATCGAAGAAGCAGCGGATCATCGAGTGATATCTACGCTGTTTAGATTCTGCATCGTTTTTCGCTGTTGGTGTCGCTTTTTTGCGGTCTTCTTTTTTTTGAATATTTAGTCCCATCGCCGGTAGAGATTGAAGCGTTGAGCTACGCTATTAATGTCAAAAAAGGTATAATATACGTTAAGAGTTTTTGAACGAGCTACAATTAAAGCCGACTCCCATTCCTCCACGAGAGTCTGTGCCCATGAAGGAGTCTTCTAAAATTGGTAATAATTTTGGTATCATTCGCGCAAAAACAAAAAAAAGAAATCCACCTCAAAAACTCGCACTCGAGCGACACGAGAGCCTCTTCTGAGTGTTGGAAACGCACATGTTCCCTCCCAACCAACTAAACCGACGCGCAAACTTCAAACCAGGCACCTAAACCGGGCCCACAAAACGAATTCTAAGCGAAGGAATACAAAAAAACGCACACACACACTCTCGCACCAAAAACAAGCGCGTCCGGGAAGCTAGCCGGGTGTGTTCTATTTGGCTTCCATGCGCTTCGCCTGCGTACATCGTCTAACTTCGGCACGCAAAACACACACACAAACAAGCGCACGCGCTGTTCTGGCTCGCAAATGCCGGGTGCGTGCCCCAAACCGGGCCAAGCGTGAAACCACACATACACACGGAAGATAAGATTTGGGAGCTACGCAATCGGCGTCCGAGCACGACCGAGCGGCACCGAGCGCCCGGGCAGGGCGAGGGGAAGGGAGGGGGAGGGGGAAGCGGAATAGTTTTGCCGGCATGGTTTTGGGGCGGCTTGCGGGGAAGGAAGAAAACAGCAAACGTCCGGTGGAGGGCGACGGGCACGTACGATTTCGTACGCACGTCGCAGGCGAGCTTCGAGCCGGTGACGTCACTGCGCTGGGGCGATGGTCCACAGCGCCCGAGTGGAAAGTGCCGCTGTCAACGGGGACGCTTTGCCATTATGGTTTTCTTCTTTGCTGCTGGGCGCGCGGTTGGGTAGGCTAATCCACCTAAGCGCACGTCATGATAACAATCGGCGCTGGCTCCGGATTCGGAGCGCTCGTCCCAAAAGATGACAGCAGCCACTCGGGGCTTGTCACTGTTATCCGGCCATGTTTGTACAGGCGATCCCTCAGGCCCCTGGGCGAGCGTCCGCTGATACATCGCCCGAAGGTCTTGCTGAAGGTCAAACACGTTTCGGTGGGCACAAAATCCAATCAATCAGCGGTGAAAAAATGTCTCAAGCGCCGAACTGGAGGGAGGGACAACAAAAAAAGGAAAGAAAAAAGACGCCATTGCCCAGCCTTGTGCCATGTGCTTTGGGCGAGCAGATAAATACTTTCTTCTCGCAGCCGTACGTTTCGTTGCTCGAGGATCCAGCTTGGAAACGTGCCACTTCCTCTAACCAAGCTTCTAAAACCGCGCCGAAGCTTGCCGAATTGAATTTGCTACATGCGTGTATCCGTACGCTGGTTTTCTCTCTCTCTCTCTCTCTCTCTCTCTCGTTTACGTCTCACTCGTGCGTGCCGCAGACAAATTCAAAATTCGTTCCACCGTTTCGCACGTTTCTTCTACGTCCGTTTCGTGGACGTAGAGGAAGCGCCTCCAGTGTGCTCCACAAAGTTTGCCGTCAATTAGTGCACGCGTACGCGTATGCGTAGCACCGTTCGACTAGTGTGTGTGTGTGGGAGGGGAGCGTCGAGATAGAGCCATGCGCGTACGGCTGCGTCGCCCGCTCCTGAAAAACCCCAAAGATGAGCACGAAGTTCGCCGCTCGGTTGCGGAGGTCGGCGGCGTTCTCTTTCAAGCTGGCCCCCCTGCACGCTATCTGCGCAAATAAGCGCAACTTCGAATTCAATTTATCTTGGGCGCTCGCAGAGGCCGGCCGATCCCGGCGACTCCCGGCATCCCTTAATCAGGCGCGCGCGAGTGTTTTTTTTTTGTTGGTTCATTTTTCAAACCGAAACCACCTTGACATTCGCCCTGACAACGCCGCACGCACACCATTTACGCTTTTTTGTTGTTGTTGCTGTTGTTGCTGTAGCTGTTCCCTCTCCCCGGCGCGGCGAGTTCAACGACCGCCCGAAAAGGCAGCGCCGCGTGGACGCGATATTGTGGAGAGCTGCCTCACCCCCCACCCCCTCCCTTCTTGTAGCGACGAAAAATGGACCCAAACTACACGGAACAACAAGTATAAAAATAAAAAAAAATAAAAAACACACGCACACAGCAACGCAGCGCAAACCCCTATTAGGGGTGAGTAGTAACTTGCGACGGGTGTGCGTTAGACAGAAACGCAACCGGAGGAGAGACAAACGAGAGGCAAAGTGTGCAAAAAAAAAACTAGGGTTAGCTTTCGCGACTGACGTTCAGTACGGGAAGGTTCGATTGGAGCGCCGTTTTGAAAGACTAAACTCGCGAGCGGAGATTACGTACTTCCGAACTTGACGTTCTTTCGAGCTGCCGCAACAATGCGTGCGTGCGAAAAGATGCTCCAAAAGCAGGCTGGGCCCGTCGCGCGAGCCTGTGCGGGGCATATAAATGAAGCGCAACAAACGACCGTAGAGGGCGAATTCGCGATACGATTCGCACCGTTCTCTTTCTAATGCCGGATGCGTTCGTCCCTGTGTGTGTGTTTGTTTGGCATAGATCGTCGAACAAACAAACGCACACACGCACGTCAGGGACGGATAGTTGGATGCGTAGGTCCCAGTCACAGGCGTAGAAGTTTTAGGATGGAGCAAACGTTGGTCAGTCGAAGTTCGGCAGAGTCACGCACGACTAAAGGTAGGTTTACTTCGGGTTCTGGAGGCGACCAGAGGGTCCAGAGAGAGAGAATAAAAACCTGCCTCGATTCGCATCACGCACCTCTAGTTTGTCTTAGTTCCAAGGTTACTTCCGAAGATTCTACGCGCAAAAGCCCATGACGGGTGCACCGAAACGCGGGCCGAAAGTGAGGTTAACCGAACTAGAACGGCCGGTCCGGACCGCAAAAGGCCAGAGAGCAATCAAGTGACATGTGTTGTCGGTGGCCAACGACAACAAAAAAAAGGGAAGATAACAAAAAAAAAACATCATCCACAAGAACACCAGCGGAATATTCATGCGCACCGCCTCGGAGCGATTGGGTCCCGATTCTGCCACCGGCATCCGGGCGTGTAGTTGGCGAGACAAACGAGCACCAGACCGCAGGACGCAGATGATCGTAAAGCCCGTCGCAGAAGACGTTTCGCCCCACGTGCGCGCTCATGTTTCCTAATGAAGTCGGAACGAATGTTGCTGCCTCGCGGACAACTTGCCGCTCCATTTCCCCATACGCCACACGCACGCAAACGCGGGATCGGACGATGTGCTCGAGTAATTAGCATCACACGGTCACTTCTGCTCCATCGGAAGCGCCCCGATGCCACCTGGAGGCGATCGCGACCCGGAGAGCCTGGCACGGTTCGAACACTACCGGTCCGGTCCGCCATCAATTAACCTCGGTGTGGCACGGGATGGGGGAGTGGGGGTTTGCAAATGAACCATTCGAACCTCGAACGGGCGCACGTGTCCTCCGCAAGCCCGCGAGCGATCTCTTTACGGATTTCTTACACCGAGCTGTTCATAAATCATGCGTTCGCCGTCCGCTCGGCTGCGGTGACACACTCGGCCCTCTCGCCGCCGTAAAGCTCGCATCGCCTTCCCAGCTCCAGGGCGCGAACACGGCCCAACTTGAGCGAGCTTCACTCGCCCCCGACGCCCATCAAAAACCGTCCGCGCATGGCGTTTTTTTGTTTTTGTTAATTTTTTCGTTTCGCCCGCCAATAGTGCTGACCTCGGACAACACGATGGGCAAGTCGCGAGTGGGCTGTCTCGCTGCCGTCCGCCGGGTGCAAAGTAGGCCGAACGAGGAAAGGAGGCGAGCAACAACAACAGCAACAAAAAGAAAAACAAAACAAAAAAAAACCGAAAACCAACAAGGGCTGGAACAGGTTGTGCTGGATGCTGGATGCGGCAGCGGTCCGGAGAAACACGACGGCGCGAGATGTTACGGCTATGATAATGAGCGCGTCGTGCCGCGCACCGAGACACGGAAGAAATTCGAGCACACACACACACACACACACACACACACACGGAGCCCTCTGGCCCGGCGGGGGGAAAACGGTTGGAGCGTTGGTCCTGGGTTGTGGGTGGTGTTTCTGCCGCGATCGGTATCCGGCATCTCGCGGAGATACGTGTAGGTACTCCCGGGAAGCGAACTCCGCGAGTGTGAAGTATGTTTGGAAAGCGTGCGCTTGCGCTTTGCGCTCCTCTACCCAGCCGAAGGGGGAACGCAAACGGACTGGGTTCGATCGGGGATGTGTTGCGCGGCGGAAAATGAAAGCTCCACGACGCTATCGGACGATCGCTGCGGGCTTTCGCCCAAAACGAACCCGGTGCAGTTCTGGGACGGTCAGTTCTAGACTTCATCTGCTTGGATCATAAAAAAACGAGTACTCGAGTACACGCCGTGCTGCAAACTCGACGCGCTACGTGGTCCGTGTTTTAGGTCACGTTCAGCGATCTCCCATACCGACCCCCGGGTGTGGGAAACCCGTACACGTAGCACGGCTCTAAGCAACGCGCGAAACAAAGCGCAGCGATTGCATTGCTCGCGGCGGTACAAGAAACGCCGTCATGTTCACGTTTCCGCGCGAGCGCAGGATTCCCAGGGTCCGGGTCGCTGGTGCTCTATGGATCCTTCGGGTGTGTGTTGCACCAGCGGGAGACATCTCTCCGGTGCATGGCGCACCGAGCACGATCCCGGCTCGCTGGAAGAACGCTTGTACGTCCCATCTTGCATGCCGCCATAATACCCCGCGAGGAAGATGATTTTCCACGCGGACAACAAAGCAGGAACAGCAAGCAACAAGAGCAGAGCAGAAAATAACCCCCCACCCCCACCGATCCGATTTTGCTCTATTTGCAGTCCTCCTCCTCCTCCTCCTCCGCCACCCCTAGAACCCCTTCCTCTCCCTGAACGATGGCATAATATACTATTAATGCGATTATCTCCCGGCAGCGCGTCTCCTATTTCGATCCGTGCCCACGACACGTGATGCTGCGTGCTGACGATGGGGGTGGGGTGGATTGAAGTCGAACCGTCACGAGCGCGCACAAGAAAAAAAAAGAATAAGAAAAGTCGCGCGAAAGATCGTGATCGGCCGGTCGGTGCCCTTCTCGAGTTTGGAGCCCTCCAGCGCGCCAGAAGTGCAGCCACGCACGGCTCCCGCTCGGGGTCAACGCTTATCGGGCGCGTCTCTAGTCGGAAATTTTCACGACTCTCTCTTAAAAACGAAAAAAATATGTATAAATAAATAAAAAATCAAAACCACACCGAACGGTCCGGCGAGGCTCGCGCAACAAAGTTGGCCTGAAAAGTAGAGCAAAAACAAAAAAACAAATCAAAAAACCTTACCTTGTGGGCTCGGATGGAGGCGCCCTCTGAGCAAGCGAGTGTAACGTCCACCAGACTCTCGTCCTGGAGCAATTGGCTGAACACCCCGAGAAGGTTGGATTGATGATTGTTCCACCTCAAGCAGTAATGATCACTGCCCATGTCGGTGACAGCTTACGCTGCTGTGAAGGAAATTGAAAAAGCGAAAAAGAAAAGAAAAGAAAAAAAAGAGATGGCGGAAAGAGAGACAATCGTTAGTTAATTATCGTGAGGGCGCTGTGGGCAGCAATTAGCAGCAGAGCCGAGTGTCCGAATTAGAGCCGGCATGTTTCTGTCAAAGGTTTTTTTTTGTGGTTGAAATTAGCTTCGTCTTTAGCTTGCGCTGGCTCGTCCGGCGAGCGATCTCCCGTGAGCCCTAAAGATGGATCTTCCTGAGCGCATGATCGCGCGGGCAGGGTGCGAATAATTTATGCAGCGTACCGATCGGGCTTAATTGACGATTGTCAAAATATTGGCCCAGGTTTTGGTCGGCTTGTGCCGGGCAGGAAGGGGCTCGATCAGAGCGTGATCGTCATCCGTCGAGTGGCTGGTGAGCCCGCAGCGAGGCAGGTCTCGCACTCGCTCGCCACATGTTTCGCACCTTCCCGCCGCCTTCCTGCCCTCCCGGGGAAGAGCGCAACAGCGAACCTGACAGCGAACATGCGCTCGTGACAGGCGGTACACGATCGCCGCCTCCGTTTCGGCGAGCCTCTCCCTACCGGCCACCGGTTCAAACCTGTCGATGGACACCCACAACACAGCACATTTGCCCCTCCCTCACCCCTCGTTGCAACCAGCTCCAGTTTCGCTTCGCAGGCACAGATCGCACGGGACGCGATAAGACGCCGCGGGAAGGCAAAAATAAATAAAAAATAAAAAAGCGGTAAGGACCCAGGATCCGGGCGCGGTATGGGAATTGGATTCGACGGTGTGTAGCGGACGTGCCCGTGCACACCAGAAGCCGTAATGAACGGTCCCGGTCGGACATCAAACGGCTTGGTCCTGGGGACATCCGCACTCCGAACTTCGGGATCGCCTGGCGCGCGAGGTAACAAGTCTTTAGCCGCCTTAATTAAATACCACCGCCTGGATATGCAAACCAGCGTGGACGTGGGGTGGGTGCAAGAAGCAACCTAGAACCGAACCGGCACACGATCGCATGATCCTGACAGTGCGAGATCTGAAACGGTGCGATCTCCAACGCGTTGAAACGCCGATAACCGCTCGCCGAAGTTGTGTTGCTTTTTCGTTGCGCTTAGCTCCCCCTCGTTCTCGGACAGCAAAACCATACCTTCACGCGGACGGTCGCTTGTAATTGAGCCCCGGCCGGTTCGGAACACCCGCGTAAAATGCGATCCGCGCCTGGAAGCCCGAAGCGATCGGAATCGGAATACCCGCGATCGGTCGCTGCTGATAGCGTCCAAGGCAAGGCGGGAGGCCTTTGCTTATCCGATCGCGGCGTTGAATTTCCTACTCAACGCCCGGCAAACGCGGCTGCGCGGGCGGGCAAAGGTGTTGACAGATCCGGGCGAGCGAGAGAGAGAGAGAGAGAGGGAGCGCGCGGTTTTGTGCGTCCTACGCCTACGCACCGCTTGATTGCGTACGGCCCGTACTCCGGGGGTGCTGGAGCTGGGCGTGAGTTCAAGAGTTCAGCTGCGGTCCGAAACCATGTGCGATTCTTTTCCGTGGTCCGAGCGACATCGAAGAAAAGCTTTAAAAAAGCAACTTCAACTAGCTGCATCTTTTCCCGGGAACGTTCGGGAACGTGATCTATGCGGCAAGGAATGAAGCGTGGAATGAAGCGAGTGCCTGTCTGCCTTAGTGACTCAGGCGAGAAAAATAGCGAGAGGAATAACCATCCTGGCCTTTATGGGCCGTTTTTTTTGTGTGGACGAATAATAGCAAAGTTTTATGCGAAAAAAGTAGCACATGTACAGTCGAAAGAGGGCGCCACTAGCCGCATTCAAAAGAGACACATTATAGGAAACAAAAAAAATTCTTTTCAATTTTAAAACTTTCTGAAAGTAAGCTTTGTACGTGAGTTCACACATGGAAGTGACGGATCGTGACAGGGTAGACGCGTAGCAAGTGCAAGAAAAAGGCAACTGGTGCATCCACAACCTAAAACATGGCACCAGGAAGATGGAATAAATAAAGGAAAAAAAAAACAACGGCAAAAATGTGCAGTGTGCGCGCGAACGCGCATCTCGTGGTGTTGTTGTGCTTTGCTTTTCTGCGCATATTTTTTTTTTTTTTGTTGCCATTTTCTTGTTTCGCTTGTTGCCCACGCATCACGCGCCCCCGGGTGCCCTCGCGTGTTTCCGCGAACGCGATGGCCCTGCGGCGGGCGGGCGGTGAAGAAATAAGATCTCATGATTGCAGGGCACGACGGTCGTTGCGCGCAAAATTGCATGCCCACCGCCGCTGCAGCAGCAGCAGCAGCAGCAGCGACAACATTTACGCATTTTTCCTTCGCACCATTCTTTCGCCGTGCCGGGTGTGGGTGGTGGGAGGACGCGAAAAGGGAGCGCACACACGCGCGCGCGCGAGAGAGAGAGAGAGGGAGGATTCATTAATTATTTTATTTATCTTGCTTGCCTAACTGTGGTGCTTAAGCATGCGCGCCCGCCTTACACCCGGAAGAAGCGGTCGGGCGCATTAGCGTTGGTCACCACCACCGCACAGCAATTCTTCCTTTCGCCACCCAGCAGCGCAGCGTCATTTGTTTGCTTCCCGTCCCACCGTGAGTGAGAGCTTTCTCCGCCCGCCTCCTACGCGATTTGTGTGCTTTTTTTTTTGCTCCCTTGCCATTTCCTTCGCGCAGGGTGGTGTGAAGGGGAAGGCAGGCGTTGGGGAGAGGGGGGGGGAGGAGCATTACCGGGGACGGAAAGTCACCCACAGTGGCTAGGAGAAAGGGTTCGTCTCTCTGAATGCAATCGTACAGCTTTGTTCACCGCGCGCGAGACAAATAACCGCTGAACAAATCGTTTTAAAATTTTCACCAACAAAATCGCACTCGGAAGGAAAATGTTTGCAAAACTAAACCGAAAACAGAAAAGACACCGTGCCTCGCCGTGGCAAACGGTCAGGATCTCGGTCAGCGAGACCGCGAAACCGCAAATCCCGGGGGGGTACGCGAATTCCATTCCCGGCGG
>JXXA01004643.1:0-19838 GCA_000956255.1 Anopheles punctulatus | reverse complement strand
TAGTACCCGGCAGGTAATGCGTTCGCTAACCTAATTTTTGAACGAAATACACACACGACTCGACTGTGCGTGAGTGGAAAGGATGGATATGTTCTGCTGGAAAACCATCTGATACGCATCGAACCGTTGATGAAGCATCCTTTGTTCATTAAGGACACGAACCGCGATTCATTTTACGGCTGCTGCCGGTTTTCTTCTCATCCTTCCTTCGGTGCGCCCGTTACGAGGTCGAGGTGGAAGAAGACCGGAGGATGAAGCGTTGATTGGATGAGAGTGTTTTACTTATCGCAAAAATTTACTTCTGCATACATCATCCTTTCCCAGCTGGTGGGCTGGTTGGCTGGCTGAGAAGGATGATGATGATGATGAGGATGACTATACGCCGACGTCCTTTGGTTTTATGACGCCAATTCATTCTCTCATCCGCTCATCCGACCGGAGACCGGAGGGAAAGCGAGTTCAAGCATAAAAAGGATTAACAACGGCCGTGTTGCAGCCGTTTTTCGGGGCGATGTTTTTGCAGATTAATTATCTTCGGTCGCTCTCTCGGTCCACTCGCTTGCTATGTGTGTTATGCGATGGAACACCGGATTCACAACCTGCTGCTGCTTGCTTGCTGTGCCAAATACAAAAATCCCCATGAAATCAACTCACAAACCATGCCGAATCAAGCGCAAATCAAGTGTGAGTATGGCGGTGGTATGGTATTAGCACAAAAGGTATTCACTCAAGAGTATGCTTTTCACGGGACATTGTGTATTCAAATTTGTACTTCTCTCGTCCTGCTGGCTAGTGCCTGATGGTTGTAGTGGTGTATGCACTCTTTTTACAGTCCATGAACAAGTATTAGCACCAGTGAACCGGGCGGAGAGTAAGAATGTTGCACACACAACCACCGCTTCTAAAATACCAGGAATATTTTTCCCAAAAATTCCATCAACTCGGGGCTGAAACCCGAATAAAAGAAGTGAGACGCGCGCGCAAATGCTGATGTGAAGCACTCGGCCGTGCTTAATGAAGAGCAAGTCATGACATCAATTTTGTATTACTTCCAGCAGTGGCAGTGGCAGGTTCTGGTACGGCTGTTTGCACCATTATTGCGTCCTTGTTGCGGATGGGAATCGGTATGCAAACGCAACCACAGCAGGCGAATGTCGAAGGACCGCAGACAAACGAAAAGCAAAACAAGAAAGTGTACACTGTGCACTGTTCAACTGGATGCTGTTGGTGGGATTTTCATCGATTTTTTCCGGATGCTTCAGGTCCACGGTACGTTAAAATTCACCACTACATGGTGTCCGCAAACGGAAGCAGAACCATCGTGTGCATTGTGAACGGTAGCGGTCCCGTTGTGGCGGGAAGAATTTTAGACGCCATATGACGAATGACGTCCCATTCGTGATACGATACTGGCGCCTCGTCTCAAACTCTTCCGTCTGACTAATGTGACAGAGAACATGGTGACACGAGCCACCACCACCAGCCCAACGCATCACGGGGAGAGAAAATATGGTGTTGGGCCAATGGACCGACAATGTTTGGAAGGCAGGAATGTTTATGTTCATAAAATATTTGAAATGTTAAATTCGTTGCGCGCGCGAAGCAATCAACCGAACTTCCCGGCCCGAAAGGGATGTGTGTGTCGTACCCATCGACACAATCACACAAGCACACATACAGTACAGAATCACTAACGATGATGGGAAATTGTTCCTCCCTTCTCGAGCAGCCTGCTGTGTCATTTGGGTTGTTTGGAGAGCATGTTGGCCGAGGGGAACCTGGACTGTGGAGGGAAATGTAAATAAGATACATATCAGAGCCGGCAGCGCATATCCTTCCGCCTCGCCTGCGTCCAAATTGAGATGTCGTCCTTGTGGCTGTTGTTTAAATGAATGCATGTGTGTTAGAATTAGAAAAAGGGACACAGGAAGCAGCTCGGCTTGAAATGGTATTGATACTACAACCTCCATCCAGAATTCGGAACGGTAACTGGGACGAGTCTACCCGATTCGAGATTTTCGAAGCAATAATTCTGCCCGGACCGGGTGCCTCGGGAATCCGGGAGCGGCACGGGAACGTTGTGAAGATTTCATTGAGACATTAATTTCGACACGCATCATGCGTTCCACGCCATTCACGGGGCGAGAGACTAACGCATGAAATCGTTGGAATGTCCGTGTGACTTCACACCTCCTGCCACTACTGTGCCTTGCCTTATCGCTGCAGCTGACTGTGGTTCGGTGCCAGAAAAGATGACAAAGTGATAAACAATTTATGGCCTCGTATGTGACGCGTGGGCGGAAATGGTTGGGGATTGGACCGTCGTTCGGTGAATAATTTGCGGAACGAAGGATTGCTTGGCAGCACGGAAAAGATCGCTCATGGTTGGATGCCTTCTGCTGGATATCTTTGACTAATTTATCATCACCATAAACAGGAGGAGAGAGTTCAATCCGGAGCGTTGTTTATTGTTAGGAATATTGGGGTTAAGAATACCAGAAATAGACGTTTTCATGTTTCGTTCTTTAAAAATATACAAACCACCATGCGTCTCCATTAGTTAAAATAAAATTTTAATGTGATCCTAAAGCTGTCCTGATCTTATTCGCTTTGTTCCCCAATCTTTAATCGTCATTGTTTTACAGACATAAAATTCTTACCCAGGAAGACATTATTAGCCAGCTTGCCCACAAATGCCAGCAGCTTTTGCTGATATTTTATTCCTTTACCTTCACCGCTCTTCCGCCGTGTGGCACACA
Organism: Anopheles punctulatus; assembly: GCA_000956255.1. Taxonomy (NCBI): domain Eukaryota; kingdom Metazoa; phylum Arthropoda; class Insecta; order Diptera; family Culicidae; genus Anopheles; species Anopheles punctulatus. The sequence goes on along the minus strand of JXXA01004643.1, from coordinate 17,079 downwards.
AAATCACCAGGTGTAGCTATAATTGCCACGATGAACGGGTCGCGCAGGTTCGGGTTCGGCGCCCAGGAAGTCTTCTTAGTTTTTGCATCTTAATTTGTTGCTTCGCCACCTTTTTTGTGCGTTTTTCTCTCCGGACACAATACAACCACCAAATGGCGCCCCCTTGACCTAAGGCTTGCGCGCGCGCTCGGTCGGCAATAAAAAGTTATGAACCAAAGCAAATTTAATCACGTCGATAAAACGTGGCGTGGGTTCGTCTGTTAGCACTCCGTGCTTTGATCGTCATCTCCTCTTGCTGGGTGGAGGAAATTCGGGGACGAAAGTTATGGGTTTTGGCTAGATGCTTGGGTGAGCTGTTGTGGTTTTGTCGCGGAAAGTTTTGTCAACTACACCGCCCGCCGGTCTTCCCAATTTCCATCGTCTGGTGATGGTTTGTGTCACAGGTTTGTCACTGCTGTGCATCTAGAGCAATGGAGCCGGTTGCGCACACTTTATCAATAAGCGTGCTTCAATTATGATAAAAGCATTCCGAGCCCCAGCATCCTATTAACATATCCTATCCCGCGTTCTCCTCATCCTCTGCTCTGTTGTAACGTTTTGTTCAAGAGCTTCGCAAAGCAAAATCATTATGTGCAGAAACGGCATTATAAATGGGATTCGGTCGTTGTCGTTGGGACGAGTTTTATGCTGTTCCAGCAGAATAGGATCCTCCCATACACACCTCGTCGAAGCCGCTCGTGCGTGTATTTTTGTATGAAAATCGATGAAAGCACACGCGCGCCTGTCTCTAAAAATAGTAGAGCAAGCAAACCAACCGGGTCGGGGGTGGTTTCCGTTACTGCCTTCGGCTGGATGCAACAACACACGCCAATCAATCGATTGGCTGCCGGTGAAAGGAAGCCCTTTTTCTGCCCTTTTTCTTCCTTTTTTTGTGTTGCGCTACCTTTCACCACTCCCACTAACGGCGGCAGTAGCATAATGTTACACCCTACGTTTTATATTCGTCACAATGTGTAATTTTCGTCTCGATGTACGAGCACGAGAAAAGGATCGTGTTGAATTTTTATTCATGTAAAATTGATACTATTATTTTATTACACATTTTTCGCCGCTCTCTGTCCTTCCCGGTGTCATGCCTCACGTACCACACACACACACACACTCGGTGTGGCGATTTCAATCGCAGTGCGAACCGCAAAAGTGCTGGTCAAACTGTGAAAAACAATGTATCAAACGGAATAACGAAAAAAAAACATCTATAAAATCTGAGCTTGCATAATAACATTTCGGCGAAAAAATCCAAACACATACCAGCCAACCCGTATGTCACCAGCTCGCTAGCTTTGCATATTTCAGCTCGGCGCTATCGATTCCTAGTATGACAGAAAGACATATGGAAAACAGCAAAAAAAAAACAGTGTTTTTCCTTTTAAAATATGCCATAAATTACCGTCACTTTTTCCACCGCTCGTGTTTCGATTCGAATCCGTTTGCGGTGAATCTTCGTAAAACGATCATCCTCCCACACGCGAAGCAAATGTCAACCTACCGCGCATACCTGTGCCACATTTATTTTGTACCGAAAGTGCTCGGCAGTATGGGGCCTGTAATTGATCCTTATTTGACTTGTCAAGCGGTGACGATTAATGTAAAGATACATGGTGCAAACGAGACTGAACTCTCTGAGGGGAAACATTTTAAGATTGGGTTCGATGGTTACAGCTATCTGTGCTGCGTGATATCACATTTGAATTAAATTTCCTTGACTCTACCTCGCGGTGCAATAAAATAGTTGCAAAAATCGGATTTAGCTCCTCGAAATAAATCATCTCATTCCAGCGGTTGCATTCAATGGATTCGGGAGTTTTGCATACAAATCGTGCTCAAGAGAGAAAGAGAGAAGGAGAGAGAGAGAGAGAGAGAGTGTGAGAGAGTGCTTAATGTGCAGTGAATAAATTTACCACAGCAGGATTACATTTACATTCCTTTGTTTCGCGTTTGCTTGAGAGCTCCACTACTCTTGTCTTCGGTCGGGCGGTCGGGGATTATATTTCCATTTGCAAATCTAGTTTTTGCTGTTTTTACTGGAGCGTGTGTCTGCCCGTGCGTTTGGCCTACGTACGGAACATTGTGCTGCGACGAAAAACACACTGTGTTAATTTTCTTTTTTTATTTTTTCTTCTCTTACGCTCTCCCTCTCTCTCTGTTGGGCAGGTGTTGAAATAATGACGGCCACTATAGTGTTGACATCTTCCAAACTATGAAGGGATCTTCTGCATTATGGTAAGTGATCCTTGCCACTTCGGAGCGCATTCGAAATCCCCATCCTCCCTTTAAAGAAAAAACTTGTCGGAGATCATCACTCTCTGGACGGTACGATTGGATGGGTAAGGAAGAGAATGATTTAATGCAAGAAAAATATGTCGCTTTTTACTTTACTGCTTCGTTTTCGATTCCCCGGTTTCCTCGCGGATGGTGATAAATCTTTCGTGCGCGGGAATATTCTACTTCACATTCCCGGGCGATGCGATGATGACGTGTTTTGCATCTCGCGCTTTGTAGCACGCGAACAAATGTGCTATTTTATTTATTTCACCGCGGATTCACTGTTGTCCGACTGTGTGTGTGTGTGTTTTTTGTTTTTACAAAGCACCACTAGCAAAAGGGATTATGTTTATGCGCTGGTATGTTTAGGCGAACGTGACGCGGGGTTCAGTACATTCACAAAGTTTTGCTTGAAGCACACGGTTTGAGCCGTGTCGCCAAACGAAGGGACGAGCTCTTTTGGGATTCGAAATCGGAAAAGAACGAAAGGCTGTTAAAAGGCTCCGTTTCGAAGAAAAGTTCTTCATCATCATGCGGCGCCAGCCTCTGCGTGCCTGGGACACAGAGCGCGCTTGGTACAGTTTTGTTATTTTTGGACCCGTGCCAAACAGCGGTCGAATGGTGGCCAAATGGGGCGGCATACTGGCACAAATGGGGTCATTAGATTGGACGAGACTCGAGTGCCGGATTGGTGGAAGCTGTTGTTTCCAGCATCCAGTCGTGCTCGGTTTTGTATTGGGACAGTAGTAGCATCGTTAACGCTGCAGCAGCTAGTCCGTTGAAGCGAGGAAGTCTTCTTATTTGCTTCTGTCACAGCACAGACTGCGTGACTCCAAAGTTCACCATCATCATCATCATCAATCGGTGAAAAAGCTAGCCAACTCGGTCTGAAAATCCCTTCGCCTGCCATTTTGCCAGTGGTGTCTATTTTTAGAAACGATCACAAAATCCTTCTCCCCAAGAACTCTGCCGTATAGACAAAAAGGAGGCTTATTTTTGAGTAGGCCACTGCAAGCCATAAGTTTACTTGGTTCAAAATGAACTCACCGTATTTCTTCTCCAACATCTGCGCTCCTGCTGTGTTCGTTCGAGAGTTGATTGTCGCATTTCGCGGCAACCGCCTTTAGATAAGCGAGAAACCCGTTGTGTTGATGCTCCCGTCATCGACACCATCGTTTTTCTTCGTTTCTTAAGTGCTCCGCCCAGCAGGAATTTAATTTACATTTCACCATCCTTTCCGTGCCATGGGTACGTTTGTGTGTGCGGTTTTGGTCGCTGCAAAATCGGCGTAGCGCAAGATTTATTCGGTGTGGAAGAACAGCATAATTTCCCAGGAAATTTACGTCCATAACCACCCACCTCGCAGCGGTGAGCTGCGCTGAATATGTTACTATGTCGGAAGCGAAAGATTAAGTAAAATTGACTAGCATTGCTGCGCGCTGATGTGGTGCAGTAATCCGGATAATGCTGTTACGAAACGCGCTGTCGACCACGGGTTGGATTAGGGTAATGTTTTAAAAGCTTCACGGAAAGCTCTACCCGTGCCTGGGAGTGGTTTCTCTCCAAGATCAAGTTGCTTGCTGCTCGTTGTTGAAGAAGCGAAGTTTAAGCTGCTGAATAATAAATTATACCATCTCCAAATAATCACACATACACGTTTGTCGCTCATCGGAAATGAATCATTAAACTGGACCCGTGCGCAAATGCGGAGCGTGCGGAAGATATAATTTGCTGTGGCAGATGTTCGAGGCACCCTTGCCAGGAACTGTCAACTTTTCCGGCTGTAGTGAGCGTTACCGTCCGGGGCAGGCACAGCGAATGTGGCAATTGGCAATTTGGACGTGACAGTGAAAATAACATCCTTCGGTTTTCCACGAACCAGTACGTTCGTTAAACAGCGATCGGTCATTCTGATGCTAGTAAGCTGGCGGGCTGAAATCGGTACAATCGTATCGAACACCCTGTTCTGAGGGCCTCTCCCGTCTGCAACAGTCGTTTAATCCACGGTATCACGGCGGAGCTTTGGGGCGAAAGCGCTGCAGGAGTGTTTATTATTTCCTCAATCAATCATTTTTAATGAGCACATACACACACTCCGCACCCCTTGGGGAATGGATAAAAACGCTCGAACGACGAAACGCACTTCAATATAATCAGCATATCGAAGAGGTGGGAAAGGGAGCACCTCCTCCCCCACAGGAGACAGGATTGATGTGGAAATGGAATTCATTTATTCATGAACATGTTGTAGCAGCAAGCAATGAGTAACTGTTGACAGGGAGCCACGACCACCATCACGAGCGACGCCCTTAAGGGATTTCGAATGGGGAAGGCTGCCAAATGGCAGGTCGCTTCTTCTTCTCCGATTGCTGTGTGTCCGGTCCGGTACGATACATTAACTTTCGGTGGGTGGGTGGGTGTGAGGGTGGATGGATAAGCCCATTTGCTGTTGCGGCAGTGATCGAACATGTTCCCGTTTCCGGGCGATTTTTGCCTGCTCCAGCACAAGCACCGGGAATAGATCAATATAATTTCCCCCAAGTTAGAGCGTCACAGCTGCAGGGGTTGCCTTCCGTTTGCAAATGTTGCACTCGATTCGCACATCGAAGTTCACCCGAATTGTTTGCGTGATTCCGGAAAGATAAAATTAATACCCAGCAATCTATCACCGGCTCAAAATCCCTGTAACCGAAACGATTATCCCCTGCTTGCCGAGGATTGAAAGTGGGCCAAAAGGTCACCGGCGCAATGCCGTCCGCTTCCTTGCCACCAGCGAAAGATATACCTTTTTTGGCAGTTTATTTCATTCGCTCGGGAGCTGCTCGAAATGGTGGCTGATTCGCAATCACTTGATCGCTTTCCGCCAATCACCGTGTGCTCATCTTTCCCCACTTCCTCTCCCACTCTCTTGCAAAACGTTGTTACAGCTCAAAAGGCGTACAATGACGTCGTCGATGTCGGAGCGAGCTCAAGATGGAGCTTTATGTCGGTTTCAAGAAAGCTATCCGTTTTTTTTTTTGCCGGGTGGGTTGAAGAAAGCGAACCGGTTGATTTTTCTTCTGTTGCTGCTCTGCACGCGTCATTGCGCCGTTTTGAGTGGAAATTTTCTTCAATGAGGTGCCGCGGTGAATGAAAAGTTTCGCTTGAATGAAAAAAAAAACAAACTCGAAAAGTCAAAAGCAAATTTTAGCAAACGTACACGAGTGCGAATAAGTAATTTCGTGCAGTTTTTTTTCCTCTCCCTTTGGGGCGGTGAGGCTTAACATTGTTTTCTTCCATTGAGTGGAATAACTTTTTCGAAGCGTACCTCTCTGCGCTGTTGCTGACGCGCGGAAGGAAGGAACGACAAATTTGCACCAATCAGTAAGCGGGACAGCGTTTTCTGGCGCTGTGTAGCATTTAATTAATCGAATGCAATAATTGTACTAACGATGGTTCTGGCATACGATTCGTATTCCTTTTGTTTCGCGATGGAGGCGCCTGGTGCTGGTAGGGGATTTTTTACGGCGCTGAATCGATTTATCCGAGCAGAGGGTACATAAAAGAAAGTCTTCGCTCGACTTACACGACCGAGGTGCACGCGCAACGAAGTTATTCTGCTGATGAAAATCGTAATGAAACGGCGCTAGAGTACAATTTTCTTTGAAGTAACTTTCTTCTTGCTGGACGGCATGGATATCACACATTTCTTTTAGATTGCGTTGTACGCGAACATTTCGTTGCTCTTCCCATTACGCCCGTTTTAATACCTTGATTGTACAATAAAGCGTACACAAAACACAACGACTCGTGGCGTGCTGTGGGCGGAATTTATATTATAAACGAAGATTAGATTCCTATTGCACAACAGTAGATGAGTAGGGCGATCCTGGGGCGAAAGCTTTATGCAGCTTTAATATGTCCGCTGGTTCGGTTTCAGTCACGTATCGTTCGTATCGGTTTCCGATGCAGGAAGCATTTTCTCCGTATCCGCCAGCTTACAAAAAGGCAGCATTCTCTACCATTTCAAATCGTTTTTCGTAATTGCACCTAAAGCAAAATTCGTATCACCGAGAAAGAACCCCATTTCAGACGCTCCATGGGGCAATTTGGCTTTCTTTCCTCCAGACGACGCAACCGCGCTACACACGCAACCCTTTCTTGTTCGTGTTTTTATGTGCTTTTTTGTGTTCTCAGTAAACTATTTCGGAACGAGCAAACTTTTTCCTAAATCACCCCACGACCGGCAGAAAAGTCATTTACGAGCGCACTAAAGGTTTTGGGGCAAAAAAAAATCGAGCCCCCAACTTTGGGGAAGACTTTTGCAGCGAGTACGATCGTACGTCGTCGAATAATTATCATCATTGCTTTCTCGCGGATCGCCCTCGACCTGGAATGACTGGGTGTGTAAAGTTGAGTGAGAGAGGTGAAATGTTTGAATAAAATTAAATTTTATCTACCTCTTGAAGAAGTATTTTCCACTCACAATCGTATCGTTAATCGTTTTTTTTTCCTTCTTCTTTCATTTTCAATTCCAGACAATAACACCGATTAAAGGACAAGTGAGAAACAACTTCGTGACTTCAACATGAGCTCACGTCACGCCTTCTACACCGTCGAGGTGGGCGACACCAAGTTTACCATTCTAAAGCGATACCAAAACCTGAAACCGATCGGTTCCGGTGCTCAAGGCATTGTGTGGTAAGTATCGGGCACCTCCTAGCCATCCTAGCAGCGAATGCGAATCCCCCTTGCGGTAGGAAAACGCCCTAGTGGTAGTGGTCCTGCTATGCACCAGAGTCCGGGCCGCTCGTCCGACATACTTTTGTAATTAAACGCCCATCGGGGACGACGCGCGAAGGGGGGAGGGGTGTCTGAAACGAACTTTTACAATGGTTTTCGATTATTCGAATGCTGTTCCGAGCTCGGTTGGAAGTATGTGTTGCATCCCGAGGTCCTGCGAACGTGAAACACCATCCCGGAGTCGAGTTTCCAATTTCAACAAGTCAACTTGTCCGCGTCCATTTGGGATTCGATGCTATACAACCATTTTTGTACCCTTGGAAACGCGCGTGTAGGGATGCTGCTGCAGCCGCTGATTGTTTGGTTGGGTCTATGTTTACACCCGAGAACCCGGTGGAACCCGAGAGCATCATGTTTTTGTGTCTGTATGTGCTCCATTACCTATATGATGAATAAAGAAGCAGCAGCAGGTCGAAGCACCACGCGAAGCGCATCGCCGACAAGGCAACTCCTACTCTCCCTACTAGTGTAAAGGGCGAAACAATTTTCAATTATGCAGAAAGTTCAAACCCGCAGGCAAATGTGTCTGTGTATTGGTGTGTGTGCGCGTGTGTGTGTTTGTTTTTAAAGCGAAAACCGAGCCCATTTTCAAAAGCCAGCGAGCGGAGGAAGACCGCGAATATTTTCCATTCGCTTTCCTTCGTATACTTTTGGGGTAAATGGTGGTGGAGAAGCGATAGGAAATGTAACTTTTATCTCGTGAACAAGCAGAATTGTGCTCTCCCCGTGTATCACTGTGGTGCAACAGAACCAGAACCGAAACCGAGCCCGTGAGCCCCTGCGGCCATGGAAATGGGTTGCGCTTTTGCTTTTATTTCATTTTCCGAAAGATTTGCACTGAAACAACAGGGAGTGGTTGCGGATGAGGATGCTTTAAAAACGATCCTTCCTACATAGAAAGAACTTTAATTGGCTTCACTCTTGGAAGCTTTAATATTTAATCAAACACAACACAATCGAATCGAAAATGCAAAACGCTTCGCTCTTCGTATGAGTAATAAAAAGTGAGTGCCCTAAAATTCATCGAATTGTTGTGTTCAAACCTTTTTGGAGTTTTTCATGTTCTTCCCTGCTTTGCTGTTGGGGGAATCGTTTTAATTTTGTTTACCTTTGCATTATGGTACGGAGTTCTATCTAACCGCCGCCCGATGCTCTAGGGAAGGTGGGGAAATTTCAATTCCACCGTCGAATGCGAGCAGAAATATCGTTGACAAATATTAATATTGCCACATAAATCTCCACCCCAATCCGAGGCGAAAGCATTCCTTTTCCGTTTTCGGGACCGCTGTAGGTAGAACAGCCCCGGCATCTTTCGCTCCTCTCGCAAGCAAGACACAGTGAAGTTATTTCGTGCGCCTAATTTGCTTGCGCCACGACGAAGCCGGGTAGTGTGCTTGCTTTCGGCAGAGAGCACGAGATGGATCGTCTTTACCCTGTGCGCACTGCTTTGCTTCCCTGTAGGGCTTTATATTCTATGAAAATTGATGTTGCCTTATGCATGAAATTTGTTTCCGCCCAAGCAACCTCCTGGACGGGTTGGTGTGCGGCTGAGTTTTGTCAGCAGCACATGAGTAACTTTTCGTGCATGAAATTATGCCAGTGTCTCGGTGTGTATGTATACCGTTGATGATAATAATAATTGTTATTATTTTTATGACCGTAACACGATGGTGGAATATGTGCAGTTGTGTTTTGAGCCGCCGCCGGACATGAATGGTGCCTGCTGGAGGAAGAAAGCGTGCACAGCAAAAGTTTACCACGACTGGGAAAATCTGCTACTAATCACCTTTCGGTTGTGTTGTGAGCAAAATTTATGTATTTGAAGAGCGCCCGAAAAGCTCAGCCGCCGCAGCAGCGCTAGCCGCAATCTTCCGGTCGATTAAATCGGCTATGCAAAGCCGACGGTTTCGTTTCGGTGCAGCGTGTCACTTTTGGTTTGCTTTGCTTTCCGCTACCGACGAGTGATAAAGCCCTAAGCGCAACAATGGGGTTTACGATGTCGCACGGGGTCTCCGGTGGATTCCTAGAATATTGCTCATCAAAAGCGAGACCCAACACGGCTACCGGGGGAACACAGTGGCGTGGATATGATTGGTTGTCCCGGGGAGGAATTATGTTGCAGAATTGTTTGCCAATTTGCATACAGGCAGAAGGTAAGCAAAGATACACACACACACACACACAACTGTCGGTACCGAGCGCGCAGAGTGCATGTCACAGGAATAGTAATTAATCGCAAACAGGAGAGTAATTAAAAGGTTATTGCACCATCGCTGCTATCCGTCTGGTTTCTAATGACCGGCCGGAAAAGCTGGCGCTTTCTTTCAGCATGGCACAGAACATGTCCTGTTCTGTGGTTCGGGAAATAAATCTCCTCCTGCTGCTGCTGCTGCTGTTGTCGCTCGTCAACATCGCCGGTCAATCATTGTGCAATCAGTGTAACGGTGTTGAAAACGGAACTCCGAGAGAGTCGTCCGAATGACTTCCAAATTTTGCGCACATTCCACTGCACAAAACGATCATAAATCACTGTACGGAACGTTTTTTGGCCCATAGAAAGCGATTTACTGTGAACGCTTTCTGTTCCACAAGGAATTAAGGGTCTGGAAAATGAAATCCCCGTCCGAGTCGAGGCTGGCGCGGCTCTGTGGTGCTGAAATCAAAGATGCTTGAATCTTTCACCATGCCCATTTTCTTGAGATTTCGTGTGCTGGCCTTTGCCGTTGGTCACCGGATAATGTGATGGTCGGTGTATGTTCGGTTTGCGGATTGCGGATTACACGGATGCGAAAGGTCATTAATTTTAATGGTCAACTGTCCGGCCGGACTGTGGTTTTCTGTTCGTTTATGTGTGTGGACGTTTTGCTAAATGAGCCCCAACGAATGGATGCAATGTTTCATTGCTCAAGGGAAATATGTATGTATATTTTTGTTTTGTTGTTCGAAAAAATCATTATTTCTTTTGTAAACATTATTTTACTTCATATTTGTTTAGTTTATGCAATTTTTCGTTATATTTATCGTATGTTTTGTATTGTACGGAATCGCTTCAAATTGGCTCGATTGTTTTATTTTATTTGTTAATGTTTGTAATTATTTTATTTTAATTTCTTTTTAGTTGAGTTCTGCCCTTCTTCGTGTTATAGCACTGTTTTAGTTGCTGTGTTTTTTTTTCTCCGTGTGTATGTTTGTGTGTTTGTTTTTCTTTTGCGAACGGTTGAGTTGTGAAAAACTAGTGTGACAATTGCTCGTTATTCCATCGTTTGGACCTACTCCTTGGACAGGATTGTACAGTACATGACTGCGTACCCTTTGTCTAGTCATTTGAAGGCAATTACACAGTAAATATCGAACACAAATTATGACAAACTATGTGCGGTACCAGTTCGGGGACACGGAGTTCGAGGTCCCGGATCGGTACACCAATCTGGAGGCAAAAGGCTTCGGTGCCCAAGGCACGGTGTGGTAAGTTATGCTTTTCCTTGTAAAGCCGCACGTATCGGGGTAACATGATAACAATATCGGTTGTTGGAAATGGTGATGGTTTTCATGATAGTTCTAATCAAATTTCTTATTAACTCGCATTCTCCCAGCATATGCATTGCAAGATAATAACAGAATGGTTCCCACAACCTGATCTGATCACTTTATGCACGGTAAATGTCTGAAAACTTTACAAAGAAAGTTCCTGATGTGCCTGATGCAGTGCAGGGTAGTGTGTAGTTGCATCGGAGCACACCATCGCCTGCATTATTAATGACATGTAATACATTGGAAATTGATTACGCTCTTTTATCCTGTGCTTACATAATCTCCTCCGTACGGAATAAAAGCTTCCGAGATTAACAACAAAAAAGGCGCAGCCGTGAGCCGTGCAGCATCGCCATTGATAACTTTATTAAAAAAGAAACATTGCACAGCAACTTCTTTGCCGATCCGGATTAGTAGTTTTACCTCTCTCACCTCGCACCACGTCCGTCTGTCTGTAGTGATTGGTTCGCTTTGTGTGTATCTTTGCTTCTTCATCTTCAGAGCTCGTCTGCAGATGTCCGCAGTAATATTAACATTTTTACATCTTCGTCTTTTCTAACACAGTAGTGACGCATCGACGACGGCCGTGTCGTGCACACGGTGCACGTGTATTACTGTTCGTTCGTTCCTTTTTGTCCGGAGAACGCAGCGAAAAGAATCGAGCGAACGTAGAAAATAATGTAAATTTCAATACCCCCGTACTTTCGATTCGTTTCGTTTCAGTGCCGCATACGATACAGTAACACAGCAGAACGTTGCCATCAAAAAGCTATCAAGACCTTTCCAAAATGTCACTCACGCCAAACGAGCCTACAGGGAGTTTAAGCTTATGAAATTAGTCAATCATAAAAATGTAAGTATCCTTCAGATGGGGCGCGCGCGCCTCGCACCGGCTTTCGTAATATTTCATGACACACTGGTGGCAGCAAGACCAGTGATTTTGAACCTCACACGTGTTTTGTGACCCTTTTCTGCTCGCTGTCAGTAAAATGTATTGGTGAAAAAAAATGACGTGGTCTGTTTTTTCCAGATCATTGGACTGCTGAACGCATTCACGCCGCAGCGTACACTAGAAGAGTTCCAGGATGTGTACCTCGTTATGGAGCTTATGGATGCGAACCTCTGCCAGGTCATACAGATGGATCTGGACCACGAGCGGATGTCCTATCTGCTCTATCAGATGCTGTGCGGCATCAAGCATCTCCACTCGGCTGGAATTATTCACCGGGTACGTCTCATTCGGTTGCCCCCGGCGCAGGCACGTTCCGATGAGCGCTGACTGACACAGGTCCCGCTTTGTTTTTTTGCTTTTTAACTCTGCAGGACTTGAAGCCGTCCAACATCGTGGTGAAATCGGACTGCACACTAAAAATATTAGATTTTGGACTGGCACGTACGGCCGGCACGACCTTCATGATGACGCCGTACGTCGTGACGCGGTACTACCGTGCGCCGGAGGTAATCCTGGGCATGGGCTACAAGGAAAACGTCGACATCTGGTCGGTGGGATGCATCATGGGTGAGATGATACGAGGTGGCGTGCTGTTCCCCGGTACAGATCATATTGATCAGTGGAACAAAATCATTGGTAAGTTTTAGCGTAACCTTTGGCGTACCCAAACATCCCTGTTAATGTGTAAATAAAACGTTTGCAGAACAATTGGGTACTCCGTCCCAGTCCTTTATGGCACGGTTGCAACCAACCGTGAGGAATTACGTCGAAAACAGGCCACGCTACACGGGCTACCCGTTCGATCGGCTCTTCCCGGACGTGCTGTTCCCGACCGACTCGAACGAACACAACCGACTGAAGGCTAGTCAGGCGCGGGATCTGCTCAGCAGAATGTTGGTGGTCGATCCGGAGCACCGCATTTCCGTCGATCAGGCACTGGTTCACAGCTACATCAACGTCTGGTACGACGAGAGTGAGGTTAATGCGGTAAGTTGTGCTTTTGTATTGCGTGGTAAAGCTTTTTGATTCGGCAACGATATCACCCTACCCGCTTTATTCTTCTAGCCTGCTCCCGGTCCGTACGATCACAGCGTGGATGAGCGCGAACACACGGTCGAACAGTGGAAAGAACTGATCTACCAGGAGGTGATGGAGTACGAGGCACGCAATAACCTAGCAGATGGCGAGGGTGCTCCACGGTAGAAACCGGAGGATAGCTGTACCGTCAGTTCCGGTTCACAGCCATCTTCAGCAACGGACGAGGCAACAGCATCGGCAGCAACAGCAGCAGCACCACAACCACCACCACAAGAACAAACGTCCTCGTCGTCGGAACCCCTTTCGGCGACAATCGCTGAGGAGTGAGATTCATTCTCTCTCTCCACACGCCTTTTCTACATTGGTTTAAACTCAACTTCCATGTTGTGCGCCACCCTGTCAAGATGTCAAGCAATATGCTCTACCAAAAGCAACACCTGGACGAAATGGGGAAAGGGTGTGGCGGTGGAGGTGGCGCACGTCAACACCACCGCCGATTTTTTTTTGGGTGTGGCCGTGTGCGTATACTCACGTGAAAAAGAATATGAGTGTTATAAAGAGAGAGAAAGAGAGATTGGATATGGTTTCAAGTATCTATCCTAGTGTATAGAGAAAACAGGAATGATGTAAACACATTTCCATCACACACACACATACACACGCACATGTGTGAAGGGGTGCACACGTGCATTTCGCTGAAACTTCCTCTATCTGGTCATTAAGTGCAATATACGCTGATGGATGGACGACAGAATGCAGGTCCGTCCTATGAGAGGAGGGGGGGGGGTCACGAGGGACGAAAAAGGATGTGAGAAAAGTGATATTTACAGCCTGAAAATAATGTCGTCTGGTAGAAAAGGCTGATTGTGTGTTGTGCGTAGGTGCGTACGAGATTATGAGTTATGACTAGGCATCATTGAGATAGACGTGTGTACAACCCAACCCACGTGAAGCAAAAACGGTCTTTGCGACCCTTCGTGTGTGGTAAGTTTGGTATTGAAATTTCTTTCCATACCACTCATCACTGTGTGGGAGTGAACGGCTGGCTGGTGGTGTAATTTTGTTTTTGACGGCATCGAAATACTTTGCCCCCAGTATTTTGTGGCAGTGGGTTTTTCGACCGTTCTTAAAGGGCAGCAGAAGCAAAATTTTGAACTATAGTTGTGCTGTTGTGGCTGGTTTTGTGTGTGTATGTGGCGCACAGGAAACACCCGTCGTGAGTGTTGTTGATTAATTAGAAGGCTCGGAAATAATATTCAATTCCATAACAGCTTCGTTTTGAATAACACACACACTGCCCTCTATTTGACTTTAAGAAGACTCGAAACAAAGACATCAAGATACATGAAGCGAAATATGCGAGGCGACTACATCTCCATGGCAAAACAAGAAATAGAAAGAGAGAAGGACAGATATATAGCATGATTTCACTGTTAAAGTTTTTTTTAGCTCGGTAAATGTTTTATGATATTAAATATCTTCGTTTTTCTTCCCATTACATACACTCCCATTTGCCATAGCATTACTGCGGAACGGTTTGTTGCCATGCTGCTGGATGTGGAAGTGGAGCTGGAGAGATGGTTCATCCATCCATCTCTCTATCTCTCTCTCTCTGACCCCACTCACTCACCCATGCACTTTTGGTAAAACCATTGTACAAAATACTAACACTAGACACAGTCGAATGCAAACGTACTTAAAAATTTAATATTAACTTTCAATTCCGTTTTCGATACACGAACAAATCAACCCGATCACCTTAGAAACACACATACACACCATGCAAACCGTCGCCACGCGTCACCTTAATCAATAAATAAAAATAAACAGACAAAACGCTATTGAAACAATTCGCACTTAGATAAACGTACTTCTAGCGGCTCAGCAGAGCGCGGATTAATCGAGCGGAGAGCGAGTATGGATAAATTATTCAAATTCGGTGACGATAGACGACGGCTAGCCACATAGCCAGCAAAAGATGAGCAGCGCTGACTGCGGAATGTATTTGTTAAAACAACTCATTTGAGCCGCGCAGACGTTCCCACAGCGGGGACAAAAAAAATACTTTAGTATATATATATATATATAAATATATCGTAAAACATAAAACAATAACTACAGTAGAAGGAATATTGTGTAAATAGCAAAATGATTTTCCCTTCCCTCTTATATAATACGAAACTGACGACTGGCAGGAAAGAGGATCGTTTATAAGAGACTAGTCTGAAATAGACTTTACTCCTAGCCTGTGCGCGCGTGTTTGTGTGTGTGCAGGATTACACTGTCGCAAGACGAGGAAACGTGCGCCACCACCCGCCTCTTACCAATTCTCATTCATTTGTGTATAATTAGTGATCGCGACGCTTCGTTCTATCGCTCTAACTGCGTCTAGTGGCGCAGAAGAACGACCCCAAGAATGTTTGCAGACTAAAACTCAACCCTAAAATGTTGTGTATGAGAGTGATAAAAAACACACACACACTGACACAGATTAGATATCATACCACAACTAGCTAAACAAGAAATACCCGTTTTCCCTTTCAATACGCAGCAGCATCCGATTTTTTGAATCCTGCCTCGTCCTCGGCACTCTTGCAAACTCTTGAAAAAAACTCTATTTCTTAATAACCAAATAATTACGTTTTCTCAACAATTTCCCTTCGACCCGAACTATGCGGGAAAAGACTCGATGTTGGCGTAGGAAAATTAAACAAAAACAAATACACACACATACTTGCAAGCGAACCACACGGACACAGAATTGGATGTACATCGGAGTAACTAAGAAACAAGCCCGTTATAAAGCAAATAACTAGTATAAATAGCAGCGCCGCATCATTAAGGGCAGAAAAAAGAAGGTGTTGAAGCAGTTCATACACACGTACACACCGGAGAGAAACATTTTCACCTTGTGAGGGGGGGGGGGGGGGAGGATGAGGGAGATGCAGTGGAAAAAATGGTACAGTTTTACGATTCCGCCCTTTTTATAAAAGAGAAAGTGAACCAGATGAAAGCTAAAGAGAACGTAGATGAAGCAGAAGAATAATGTGTTTAAAACTTCTTCGCAACATCGTAACAGTAGCAGCAGCCGCAGCAGCCCCCCCCTCCCCCTCCCCGTTTGGGACTGATGCCGACTGCTGGCTGGAGCGGCGCTATATGCTTAGGAATAAATAATAACGTTGTGGATTTAAACAGTAGTAGGACGCTTTCAAGGAAATCTTTAGCAAACAGCCTTCAACTCTTCATACCACAGCAACAACATCGCATCACTATCATCATCAGCAGCAGCAACACAGTGACTATGGTTCCCAAAAACTTTCCGATAACCTGAGCCTAGAGGACAGCAGGGACAATGGAATGAACACAAACACACGTAACATACCTAGTGACAATCGCTTTGTTTTTAGTTGCAACACACACACACACACACACATCCAGACTATCCTTTAAACTAAAGACGATGTGCTCAATAGTATTGCAAAGCGTTACAGCGGATCACTAATGGTAATCAGTTTTCTAGAAGAAAAAAACGCGTCCATGTGTCCGAAACGTTTTGGTGAAAACAGGGTTTACAATTTTGCTCGCCCATGTTCCGCTTACAGCAGACATACACACACCGACTCTCATACCCTACAGCCACGCGCACGTACGCGAACAAATATAGCAACAAAAATAGCAGTAGCAAAGCAACTAATGTGAACTTACTTACCTCCCACTATCTCATTCCTCAACGCGCAACGCTCCTCCGGAAGTGGACAAGAGGGTTGGTGGAGTGACGGTCGGCAACGCTCCCCACGCCCCACACTTTAAGAATAAGCAATAAAATGCTGCTTGTTGTTCAACATAGTTCGATTAGTTGGTGGTGTGGAGGATGTTTTTGGATCATCCTCCTTTTGGTCAGATCCGGATTTTTTTTTTGTTCAACGAGGATTTCGGTAGTAGTGTTGGAAACACAGTAACTTAAAGCATTCTAAACCGTTCGGTAAGGCAGCGGCGGAGGCAAGACCGGCAGTGGAGGCAAACCTAAAACCAGGATAGCAATAGCCATGGTCAAACACATCAGGCTCACCACACAGCAGGAATCAGCGAGTTGGTCTGTTGGCAACAAACGAAACGTATCGTTGTGCTCGAGTTTGGCTGGTGCATCAGAAAACAAACAAAAAAACACGTATAAAAAAGCTAAAGAAATAACAAAATACAACAAAAAAACACATAGAAGCAAAACCGTACATATGTGTGTGTGTATACTCGTCAGTTACAGAGAACCAGAAAAAACTTGGAGAATTTAACGAGAATAAAAAATTAAAAAAAGAACACAACAAAGAAAGAGTACACAATTGAAGAGCGTTATAAATTATTTCGGAAGAGTGAAAACTGGCAACTGAAGAGTAAAACGAGACAAAAAATAAAGGATATTAGGGGTATACTGCTAAGTTCTAGTGAAAAAAAAG